>JAFIDM010005346.1:6896187-7036880 GCA_023159025.1 Thereuonema tuberculata
CAGAACGGATATTGCAGTGTTCATTTAAGTGGGTTTGACTTCAGGGCACTCGTATTCACAGAACAGCTGGTAACTGCAAAGGCCCTAGGCTTTTGGGCCCGACCTAGGACCTTAATCCTTTATGTAAGATGTTGAAACAGAAAATACTGGAAACGATGACAGGATACAATCAGATTAGCTTTTGGTTTAAAATTGAAAAAAAATATTTGGTCCCTTTTGGGATCCCACAAGTTACTGAATTTGACCCTACACGTTTTCTAATTGAAGCTCGCAAAACATTTTTCTGATGGAATATCTCTGAGCCAAAATAACATTTATTTAAAATGAAGTGCAATTAACAGATATTTGTAATTTGAATAACTCGAAGCAATAATTAATTTCTGATTATAGGCTTCCACCAATTACCGAGGTCAGGGACGCGGAGAGGATCGATTTAACCATCCGTTTCCTGCTCTATCAATAATTTATTTACATCATTTCATTTATAATTACATTAAATACTAAATACAAAATCTTCAAAGCGGATTTTTATAACTGCTATTCAGAAAGACTAATTACATTTGTTGATTTTAAATAAACTAAGATTTCAAAATAATTTCTGTAAAAAAAAAATCTCATATTGAAAAGATATATGTAATAAGTGATCTTTCTCATATAAGACCGGAAACATCTTGATTCTCCAAAAAACGGAAAGGTTTGTACTTTAATGAAATTACAATGTAAAAAAATCCCATGAAATACATGAGCATTAAATGTTAAGGAAGATTGAACTGTTTAATGTGACAGTTTATAGGAATACTGTTAGTTCTACCTTCAAACACTATAAAAAAAATAAACAAACAAACACTTGTATGAATGCGAATACTGTTTGTGAGTAATTTTTGGTCATATTCTTCATGTACGGTTATTTCTTTCTAAGTGGAGAAAGGGACACATTCAATTAAAAACTATTTAGGATTTGTTATAATTCTATTGTTTTGTTTTATCGCTTTAATGTTTTTAAATCAGATAATAGACCAACATTACTGTGTAAAAACTTATAGGTTTTTTTAGATGATAGCAAAGTATTAAATACTTATAGCTGACTCTCCAATCGCTCTGTAGATCTCTGCTGTTCCATCTGCCCTTTTTATCTGCTCTGATCCAGTATAAGAATGTTGAACTGGGGCTGGAGGGCCTCCTTTCTTGAAGCCTTCAAATGACACGCTACACACTATAATATCAAGAAATTGGCCTTGACATGCAAGGGTTAATGAACACACACCTCGCGTCGAACCGAGACCAACCGGATTGCAGCCAGCTCCCACCAGCAAACATTGACTTAAACCTAGAGATGGAAATCATAAAGATGCATATGGCCAAGATAAACAAATAGCGTAAGAATGCGGACAAAACGGGAAGGCAACAACGAACACAACAAAGCATGCTTCAAGCGAGTATTTCAATCTGAAAAATTTAATATCAAATGGATAACTAAATTAATACATTTTTAGGCAATGATTTGTTTACTACAAATCACTCCACATAAATATTTGTTAATTAAAATGCTACTTAAATTAACTAAAATGTATAAATGACACTTCCTCATTCATCTTCCAAGAAAACGTTCACAAGTAAGATGGAGATGATGAAATTGAAAGTTTTCTTGATTTTGATGGAAAAGAAAATCTTTCGAGGAAAATAACAGGAAAAATCTTGGAAAACTTCCACAGTGGACTGAAATGGCTGCAAACTATGACGATCATTTATTTTTATAAACTTAATATTTAGTTGAACATTTAGTTGAACAGTTAAAGAGAAAGTGAATTTAATTAATAGAACAGATATTTAAAATGAATTCGAACTCTTGAGAACTTTCTTCACGGTCTTTTCAGGCACATTTTACATTTGAATAATTTACTAGATTATTTAATGTAGACTTATTCAGTTATTTGTTGTGAATAATTTTACAATATTGTTTTTAAACTGTGGATCAGGTAAATATATAGGTTTGCCAGATCGATCCATCGATCGGAAGGAGTCACAAATAGATCTGTGATGCGGATTGTTTCGTAGTTGAATTTCTTCCGTAAACATAACTTATCCATAGCATCATTCCAATTCAATAGAATTAGGAGTATTTCCTGGGAAAATTATAAAAAATATTAATATTAAGCGATAAATGTATTCTAATACTATTTTATTAAGATAGAACTTCAATTCTTAGCCACTAAACTTCATAAGCACGAAGTTCCTAAAATTCAGAAGCATCATTCTACCTTTAGACCAATTATTTCACAAATAATCAAATATTTCTAGAAATGTTAAGTTATTCGTAACAATTAAGAAATTCAAGAGTGTTTTTCTCATTTTGCGTCCTTATTTTATTGTTTGTTTGGTGTCATTATTCACGAAAAGGCCTTGAAACTCCGAAATCGGCTACGATGAACAAAAATTAAAGCTTTATTTATGAATTTTTAGTACTAGATTCAAGGAATTGAGTTTGTAGAAATATCTCCAAATGTCTTTCTGTGAACATCTTAAAAACTTCTTGGTTATTTAACTTCAATTTCTACGAATATGAATCTATTACTTCCATTACGGGGACTAATGTTCAAAGCTAAGAACGATGATGAACACTACAGCACCACGAAACACATAAATGGAGGTCACATAAACAAAAAATTTCTTTATTAACTTATTTCCTATTTATTTCTCTGAATCTTTCTACGGTAACAAGAGTTTTTTAACATACTTACATTCATAAATATTTCTATCGTATAAAGAACGAAAGATGTCTCCTGAAGAATGACTTATCAGGCGGTTCCTTTTCGTTCAATTCTCTCCACCTCCATCATTACGTGTTCTACTTATTGTGATTTTATTCTCTTCATCGATTTCCAATCGTTCTTTGTATGATTCATCATCTTTGATAGAAGTAAAAAAAAAAGGAGGAACAACTTCAACTTTTTGTTCCAATCTGATTTTCAAACTGTTTGTGTTTTACTTGATGCAGATGGGTGTTGGCTCCGTGTCGTGACATCATCAAGCCTATGTCCCTAGGGGTCGATTTTCTTACCAGTGACCGATAAAACAAGGCTTGGACTGCATCCAGAAGTTACCTCGTGTCATTATTATTCCAGTCATATGTCCTGACCGACACTATTAGAATTATTTTGTGCGCAGCAATGAAATTCCGTGTAAACCTCTTTTAGTGGATCTTAGCAACGCCGACCTGTATAGAGGAAGTGACCCTAAAACACTCCGACCTTGTAGGAGGAAGAGGAACCATAAATTGCGGCCGAAGAATTCTCCGCGCAAACGACATTTGCAACGAAGGTGATTCAGGGTTGCCGTGAAAAGCAATTACTATTAACTTCTGAAGTCTCCAGTGCTAAGAGTTAAAGCAGAATCTTCATGGCTATAAGTGGCCTTTATAAATGAAATGCTCTCTTGAGATAACAGTAATTAAGCACAACTTCCCTCACCTTACTGAGTTGTTGGCCTTGACTACGATGTCATAAGTTATTTAATAAAAGAAAAAAAAAATCCTTTTTATCTGAATAAACAATTTCCGGTGAGGTTTTCATATTCACTTAATGTCAGAATTTTAGTTTGTTTTGATTTTTTGAATCAAGCACTTCCTAAAGAAATAAATCAATTTTTGTTTCCTCATTCGATCTTATCCTTATGGAATTCTTGGGCCCGAGGCCCTCTTTCCCCTTCTTGATAGAAAACTAGCGTATTTTTTTTTAAATACATAAATATTATGATAGAAACTTTATACAGAAAAACGTATTTCTGATTTCGTCGTGAAGAACAGATTTCCCATCAGTTTATATTTCTATTCACTATTATTTCTCAGGCTTTAGCGTCTCAGATTTTAGTAACACACTGACGTATGCTTTCTTTCAATTAGGTCGTCGCAACAATTAGGACAGTGAATAGAGTTAATTAAAATCTAGTATTATAGATAGAAAGAAAATACGAATCAATATCATTGTTAGTTACCTAAAATTGGTACAGAGAAATCTGGGACATGAGGTACACTGAAACATCTATGTAAATAAAATGGAAATGTTCGTTTGTTCAAAATCTTAAATCTCCGAAAGTTCTTCACAGATTGCTTTGAAATTTTGACACAACGTTGCATTCGAATACGCGCGCGTTTTCACACCTGTGACAGGTAAAAACATGCTTTTTTTGACAACCCCAGGTGTTTGGCGCCAACCCGCAATACATCTGAGTTAAGCGGAGAAACTACAAAGGGCTGGGAAGTCGTATATTCTCCGATCTCGATATTAATTTGCTAAATAAATAAAGTTTTGTTTTTAATGGTATATATGCAAGGGTTCCGGAGCGAAGCGACGTTACCCAGGTAGTTTCCAAATTAAAATTGAGACACTGAAAATTGCCCCGTGTCTTTCAAACTATCAGTCAAATTAAGACAGGTAATCACCGCAAATCCAAGTAAATGCCTCAACATCACACTAGTTAGAGCTAATATCTTTTTTTATTCAAAATTACAAAATAAAAACAAAAATAATTAAGGAATGTCTTCATTACCAAAGCATTTGCTGAAATTGAGAATAATGTGGTAGCTTTTAAACTAAAACTCAGGACTAGATAATAGTCAGTACAAAAACAACGGGCAGAATTCATATGTCAGCTTCTGAAATAAGCAACGATTCAATTTTTTCAGCGAATTAAAAAGTTACAATGTCTATTCATTATTAATAAATATCAATAAATGTTGGGAATGTCAATTAGTTAACATTTCGGTTGGTTAACTGATGTTTATTGAACAGAAATCATGATTAAAACAGAATTTTTTTGTTTTAATCATGCCCTTCCTTTCTTAAAGCTCACTTTACACGTTCAACTTGTTGAGAAAGTAATTGCCAAATGATGTACGGTAACTAATACGTTAACTATTGTTAGTTAATTATATATACATATGTAATTCCATTGAAAATATTGTAACTTTTTTGTTTGTTTGGTACAAAAATCATGTGATGATTTTTAATTGTTTGTAAGACAATAAAAATCGTTGTATATTACATAATTTTTTAAATTTTTTTATTACCTTTTTTTATTTATTATTAAACTTATAGATTTTTCTCTAAAATTAATGTTTTCTCAATGTTCTCAGATCTCTAATGTGATTTATTGATTTTAAGAGGAACTAAAGCTATCTTTAATAATTAAAACTGTCCTTGCATTGTTAGGGTTTTTACTGTCAAGAGTCGTTAAATCGAAGTGATTGAGGCGAAATCCGGGCCCGACCTCCATTAGAAGGGTGCCGCCGAAGCCGAGGCAGCCTTCACCGTGGAGCCACGATGGCGTGGCTGGCTCTTCGGCCAGGGCCACGTGACGCAAACCTCTTTTCGATGAATCCACCCAACCTACGAAAAATCTCACTGAAAACAGGAAACACAACAATAATAAAAATAAAAACAAACTAATAGATTCCGTCCTAGACGGAAACATCTGGACTAGAAGAGGCGTAAAGATATTTCTTTTTGAGGTTGGGTCCGTTTAGTTCCGAAATACCATTTTGTTAATTCTCATCAATTGTCTGCCGAATAAGGAATCCAGTAATTCAGTGCTTTCGGTCTCAAAACAAATTCCGCGGTGTGTCTTGCGTCCTTCCAGAATAAATCCATAGGAAATTAACTCACAGTAATAATCGAGAAAGAATAATCTATCAATTACGACCTACACACGTCCAATAAAGAGCGAATTCAATAGTGTTTCTTTTAGGATTCTAATGACTGATACAACTAAAAATAATTCAAGAGCACTTTGATCCAAAACAAGTGGAACACAATTATAGGAATTATAATGAAGAGAGCTATTAAATAATTGGAATTATCAAACAAATTAACATCAGCAATTTGTTTCTTACTAAAGCTATGCTTCTGCAAATTTAAATTATAAAATACGAAATATACAGAGATAACTATCCTTTGAGATTTCACGGTACAGAAAAAGTCATCAATTGTTGTATGCCTTGGCCATTTTTTTATTGTTTTCTTTTTAGAGTTTATTGACTTTCCGCTTTTGTTTTCACTTATTCATCTTTACCTAAATTGACGGGAAGGGCTTTTATGAATAGTATTTCAAAACCTATTCTTTGAGGCATGAGTTCTATGTTGGGTTGATGTTATATTCTGATGACTTTACCAGCGTGACAATGGTCGCCATTGAAGACGACAGCTGGGTCTTGCATCGTGGCGCCATCTATCAAGCATTCAATGTACCACAATGGCCGTGTCATCTACTAAATTGTTTAGCCTAACCGTCCGCGCCAATGAAGTTCTGATAAAGCCTCGTTGAGGCCCTCACCTCCTCCTCCACATCAACCCCTCTCTCTCTAAACTATGGCGTCCAACATGACTGAATTATGCATAACATTCACTTTGTTTTTCTCACACCATTCCTGTGACAGTCGCATGCCGGATCGACGCTCAGGGGTCTCTCAGCGCAATCCAGGCCTAATCGTGATGAGAATCGCAAATTCGAAGCACTCACAATTTATTCCCGGAACTGAAAGCAGGGTAGAACACATGGAAAAATTTTTAACCATGAGAAATTATTTACTTTTCTTTTCATTAAAAAACATAATTGAAACGCCTTCATCATACAGAAACTCATGAAATAAATAAATAATTCAATAAGTGTATAAAACTGTAAACAAACATTTTTTTTTTCCAAATCTGCAAGGATAAACATTTTAAAAACACTCAGACATAATTTTCCTTTAAAATGACCTATTTTTTGATATTAAGCAAAAGATAGGATAAGAATTCCGAAGTTAACGTAAATAACAATAGAAAATAATAAAGCAGATCAAAAAGACCTAAGTCGATAACACACATTTTCCATTGTATTTTCTTGAACTAATTGCAATTGTCATACCTTGCATACTGAATATACAATGGAAAATCCCAAGGTATAATTTGTAACTATTCGTAACTGTAAGATGTATTCTGCACAGCATCACAGCTTATGATCACTTATTAGAATATCCTGATAGTACATGAAAGATATGTAATGAGACAGCTTGGGCCACTTAGAACTCGAGTAAATATGAAAATTATCCTTAAAGAATGAGTTTCTACCTGTACGACATGTTTACTATTTATCTGATGTGCATTTACTACGGTTTGAGTCATCAAAGAAGCCCTCTCATGCTTCGGGGCTTATATATAAACATAATTCAAACACTAGAGAATTTCGATACTGAGCAATACATCTCTCTTCGATCCATCCTTATTATAGCGTCTTTCATTTTGCAGCGATTGGAGATCTGTTATTATAGAGAGAACTCATAGGAACAATACCAATCCAGGGGTGACAAGGCTCCGAGCATCACACACCGCTGCCGTGAGGCGAACCATGCTTTGGAGCCGCGCTGAAAGATGCGAGCATCTCCTTCGAAGACAAATACTGCACACACACACACAATGGGATGGAGAGAATTATAACAATGGCACGGGTTCACTTACATGCAGATCCTTGTGCTTGAACGGCAATATCCACAAATAACGTTCCGACTGTCAGTAGCATCCACACCACACGACCGAGCATTTCTAACTGCGGTCCATGGAGAACGGCAGAAGCGGCGAGGGTTGCACGGCCGCGATCATTCCACGACCAGGGGGAGCAGGTAGCGGGAAGGAGCTCCGGCGCTCACAGCAAAGCAGGATGGATGGATCCATAGATTGGATTTCTAGGTGGTGCCATTGATGCCTTGGAGGGGAGACGAAGGGAAGAGACGTACTACGCAACAGACACACACACACACCTCCCACCCAAAAGATCCTATTCACAGTTACAAAAAGGGGGGGAAGGGGAAACCAAGGCAGAGAGGTTATCCAGTTACTCGTGTAAAACGATTATTACTTTTTTTTTTTTTTTTTTACCTTCAGAAATAGTTAAGGAAATTTCCTAATAAATAAGTTAATTTACAATTGAACAGCCAAGGTCATCGATAAATGACAAAATAATTGACAGAAAATTATGGCTACCATTAATAGAGGATAATTAATTAACCAGAATTGATGATCTTTAGGCAGCCAATCATTGCATGTTATCATTGCGCATGAGCAAAGAAATGGATAGAGAAATTGGAGCAATAAACAGAGCTATCCATCCAATATTGGACTTCCAATTCTATTCTAAAATATAGTGAGCAATGTAAAGGCAATACAACTCACATAAATTTATCATCAGAAAAGCAAAGAAAAATATAGAACAACTATCTGATAAAAATTATGTTTTGCTAGGTTCGCTACATATTTGATTCTTAATTAATAACTAATACTGTAGGAATAATCTGAAATGTGTTTAGGAATTCCATTAAATATTATTAATTTGAATATAGAATTTCACTATTAAAACTTCATTAGAAAAATATCACTTTCAATTATTTTGGATGTTTTTTTTTTGGATGTTGAATGAAGTTTTTAAATATCATTGAAACTATTATTATTATTATAATTATTATTATGAAAAGTTTCAAACCATGGGTTTCCCCAGCAAAGACAATATGGCGGGTCAAGGAGCAAAGCACATATTGCCAAGTGTAAAAAAAAAAAAAGTATGGAAGAATGATTAGGGATGTGTGGTTGTGTCCAAAAATTTCATAACTACGCGTGTTGTGTTGAGTATCACAGCCTTCTGGAGTTGTGCGTACGTGTTTTTGTGAAGTCCTAGTGTGCTGAGACCAGTGGCGGACAGGACGATGGGTACAACACGTACTCGGTCCTGCCTCCACTGCTTCTGGAGCTCGTGTGCTACATCGGTGTATTTACTGATCTGGTCTGCGTGAGTTTTCTGCAAGTTCTTGCTGATAGGCACTGCAATATCAATGAGATAGGTCTGTTTGTTGACCTTATCAACAAGTGTGATGTCAGATCTGTTGTAATATATATGTTTTGTCTGTGTGAATGGGACGGTCCTAGTACAGCTTACGTGAGGGTGACTCAATACGCTTTGTGGTATGTATTTGTAATACGGGACCATGTTCTTAATTATTATTATTATTATTATTAGATCTTATTGTGATCTAATTCTAATTCATATACTAGATGCAATTTTCCTCAGTCAGCATTTTTATATATATATATTTATAAAACTTATTTTTGTTTGTTTGTTATAATACTTTTTAAAACGATCACATTAATGTTTAGTTTTATATAAAACAGACATTGAACGTGTCTTCTGATAGAAAAACTGATTTCAATAAGATCAGTTCTCGATAAGATATAACAGTTGGATGATTACTTTTAGACTATAGTTAGCAGATCATTGAGCACTCAATATGTAAACAAATCTAAAGAATGAAATAGGTTGCTTATAGTGAAGAGGAAATATTTGGACTAAATCTAAAATAAGCCTACAGAAATAGGTGGCGCTGTTTAACTGTGCATTGATCTATAAATTTCATTCATCTGTTGCTTTGAGATCGGTTTAGGCTTTCAATAAGGATTTCGGTGGATGTGCTACTATTTTCATCGATCTGCTACTGTTTATCGATTGATACTATTCCTCGATCTACTTCCTTTAAATATATACCTTAATTTAGTGAGATATTTCCTGACTCACTTCTGCATGTGGAATAATGGACCAATAACTGCTTTTCTCTGGGTGATCTGAAATATTTAAAACAGAGATTCCCAAACTTTCCTGGATCACAGCGCTCTTAGCGTATAACCTAATGCTTTTCACTTCGTCCTAAGTTCTGTGTTTTCTTTTTAATGTGAATATCCCGCAGCACTTCTGTGAAAAAAAAAAAGGCCGCGGAAAGTTTTGGGAACCTCTGATTTACAGCAATTATTGAAATACAAACTTTCAAACTGGGATCTCACAAGGGTTTATAAGTCTAATGAAAAAAAAAAAATAGCTTCCCATTTTGTATCATTGTAATACTTTTTAATTTTTAATATTAAAAATACAAAATAACGTACAACATTCTTTAATGTTGCTTTAGGTATCCAATTCTAAATGTGCCGTGACAATAACACGAACCAGTTTTATTCTGTGTACCGTGAAAACCAATTGAAAACCACAAATTAATTGCCAGGTAATCTTCGGTGAAGCATTAATTTTGCATAAGGAAGCGAGCAGACGACCACACTGGAATCTGCCAAAGGTATTCTCGTAATTAGTTTCATCGGGATATCAACGCAGGTTAAAAAGGGTTGCCTTTCACCCCCCCTCCCTTATTTAATTACATAAGCTCCTTAATGAAACGCCGAAAAATATGTGCATGAAATCCAAAAATTTACTTCCAAATAAACTGGGTATTTTCTTTAATAAATACAACTTTTGTAGATTAACTTAATTCCCTAAAGGCAGGCAAATCTAAAGGCAGATCGATACAACTTATTAGAAACGGAATTCTGGGAGAAAAATAAGAACAGCGCTTCTGGAATACAATTATCAGGAGAATACTGTATAACTTGAATGCCAAGCCACTGTCAATATTCTACCAGAAGTCAACAGATTATTTTTTTAAAATGGATAAAAAGCCCTTTAAAAAGCACACTAAATCAGTGTTTCCCAACGTGGGGCCCACAGGGCCACAGGCGGGCAATTTGATTGTTAAGAGGGACAATTCGTAGAGTCTAGAATCTAAAATTGATACTGTATCTTATTTAGTATATTTAAAGTATGAAAAATTGTAATTGTATATAAATTACATTAATTAAAGTTAACAAATATATACACTTCATGGTAATAATGTTTTGATGATATTATTATTACGTATTATTATTATTATTATTATTATTATTATTAGGGGGGGGGGGCAATAAGTAATAGTAATAAGGGGTATAAGAATTTTAGAAAGGCTTCGGTGGGGCATAGCACAAGAAAGGTTGGGAAACACTGAACTAAATTAATATAACAGACAACTGACTATGTCATCCAAAACAAGTCACGTAACTGTTTGTTATATTATTTTAGTGTATATTTAAAAGGACTTTTTATCAATTTTTAATTGTACGACATTGCACAAGTTAAAATTTACTCTTCGATAGATTATTCTTTTGTTTTTTAATTTTACTCAATGTAACTGCAACATTTAAGGTTTTCACAGCGTCATAACTGGCGTAATGATAAAGAAAAAAAAAGTTCTTATACTTCTTGAAAACTTTAAATAAAATAATTTGAATAACAATTGGATCACAGTTTAAAAGCTTGCATCTCAATAATCTGTGGTAGTACATTGTTGTAAATCAGAGGCTCCCAAACTGCTTTCCGCGGCTTTTTTTTTTTTCACAGAAGTGTTTCGGGATACAGTGGAACCCCGCCATTCGTCCACCTCGCTACTCGTACAACTCGTTATTCGTCCAACTTTTTCAAGTAAAATTGAACTCGCCATTCGTACGCTTGCTCGCGATTCGGACAGCGTGACCTTGTTACTGGCCGCCCCACACGGTCGCTTCAGTTCAGTCTCGTGCTAGCTTCCGTACGCTACACATCATCCACGCAAGCTTCATGAAACTTTGTGCTATTTTATGTTAATTTTTGTTATTTTTATTAAAAATAGTGCAACCACGGGTCCAAAAAAGATTACTGATTCAACCAAGCCAAAAAGGAAAGCAGTGAGAACGACAATTGAATTGAAAAAAGAACTCGTTGCGAAGTTTGAAAGTGGAACTCGTGTCTCTGATCTGGCAACTTATATTGGCATGGCGAAATCAACCATATCGTCTATACTGAAAAAGAAAGGCATAATAAGAGAGCAGGCCCGGATTTCCGCCTAGGCCTAAAAGACCCGGGCCTAGGGGCCCAGCCAGCCGAGGGGCCCCGCCGTATTGGATTTTTTTTGGTTGTTGAATTGGAGATGTCGTTTCTTTTTTTTTTTTTGGTTGTTGAAAGGGAGATTCCGTATTTTTTTTTGGTTGTAGATTTTCGGGATGGGGGGGGGGGGCAAATATCAAGTGTCTAGGGGCCCTGGGTCTTTAAATCCGGGCCTGTAAGAGAGACCTATATATTTATTGTTTTCATAGTTTTTATGTATTTTACGCTTAAAATATTATTACAAAGGTTTAAATAAGCAATCATCTCTGGGTTCTGGAACGGATTAATCCAATTTACATTATATCTTATGTGAAAAAATGATTCGCCATTCGTACAAATCGCCATTCGAACTGCCTCCTGGAACGGATTGTGTACGAATAGCGGGGTTCCACTGTATTCGTATTAAAAGAAAAACGCAGAACTTAGGATGAAGTGAATTTAAATAATAATATTTATTATTTTTTATTTATTAATATTTATTTAAATAATAATATTTAAACTTATATTGAAATCCGGTTCAAACGGGTCCGTAAGCTACTTGGAGCTTAGCGAAGGGGAATCCTCTATAATGTAGTCTTAAATTAACTTAACTGTTTTCTTGAGAACTATCCAACCGATTTTGATGATTTTTGATGTACAATTAAAAGAAGTTTTGTCAATTCAAAGGAATTTCTCAAAAAGTAGTATCCTTCAGGAATTATAAAGGTATCACTGATTGTGTTTTTTTCCCAAACATATTCGACCGATTGGGCTAACTTTTGACAGTTGAATAGGAAAGGGTCACCAATTTCTCAAGGTAACTCAAAGTATTCATTAAAAAAAAAGTGTTAATAATATAGCAAACATTTACTGTATACTTTATAATCTGTTAAGAACGTAGAATAATGTAAAATAATCAAATTGTTGACAGATATCTGTGGATCATTCCTAAGGATATAACAATGGCGTTTTCTTATTGTTAAATCACTGTAGCAATGAAATTTTAGTCATTAAATCCGCTTAATAGGAAGAAAGCATATGTCAATGATCACTATCAGTGCCTTAACGATGATCTAATTTGAGATGGACTACAATATTTCGTGAATAAGAGAAGAAAAATTTCGAAACGTTAGAGCTAGAAACAAACCAGGATAGATCGAGTGTAAATGGTGTGAAGCGAATGCGACACCCTGTACCCAGTACGTAGAACTGTGTTAAAAAAATAATAGTAACATAACCGAAACCTTTATATATGCCTTGATTCTTAAGAATAGTGAAGTTATAAAATAAGACCCTGGAGATCGGAGGACAGTCCGACAGTCGGCTGCCGTTACTTCCAAAAATCATCCGAAAACACTGGATAGGAAGCTAAACGATACGAATTATACTCCAATTCGAAAATAGCACCTGAGTTGCTCAGGTAAACTTCTCTTAATAATAAGTTAAAAAATTACCTAATTAAATGAAAAACGAAAATTATCCAATGTAAATATTTGTTCAAACTATTTATCAAAATATATAAAAGCAGGGTTCTAATTCAAAATTTGTTACACAGCTATCTTAAAGCATGTATTTCGGTAAATTCAAATATTTCTTGCCTCTCTGGTTGGGTTATCGGGGGAAGGCGGGATTGGGCTGACGAGTCCGTAGAAGGACGAAACGGCCGTTCGCAATTCCTTCCCCTTAACTAAAACAGAGAGGCAATAATCATTTTTATTTAGATATGTGCTCATTTGTTTATTAAGTTATTAAGTTTCTGTAAATTCATGCCTATTAAATTCATCTGGCAATTTTTCAATGTTAAGAAATTAATATATTCGATTGCTAAAGTTTTCTTCTAAATTAATGATTTGTTTAGTTTGTTTTAAATTGATTTTAAGATCAATTTCGAAAATCATTGATTTTTCTCAAATTTTGTATTTTATGCCTATGTTTTCACTATGTCTCAATTGATGGTTGATGGTTCAGATTCAGTTGATCATCTGAAACAATCGATTATCTACAATCGATCCAAACAGTAATTATCGAAGCAAAAGACTTTTCCTGTCGCTGGATTATTAAAATCTAAAGTCTAACTGAGCACATGATTGAATGACTCATCACCTACGACTTTCGAATCTGTTATTGATGAAGTTCAATCTCGTCTTTTTTCATCACAGATCCAGTCCTCATTTCTTTCACAGTTATTGTACAGCAGGTACTTATGTTCATGCCACTACATTTAATAAACTTCTTGGTCATAAAAAATCAATGTACGGTATATTAAGTGTCCTTTCATACCGTACCTGTACAATACAAAAAGGAAAATATAGAAAAATAATTTCATCAAAAAGTAAATAATAATAAAAAAAATCTCTTTAATATAAATCAAATTATTTATAAGCAATTAATATACAAAGCAAATGACGTAAATGTAATGTACAATATATATCAATAATTACTTTTCCTGTGAATTCGTTTTTCTAAAAATATAACATTTATTAGAAATACTAAAAACTTGACTACACTGATCAACTCTAACGCAGTATTCCGCAGAGAAAACTTCCTCTGCTTCTTCAGGCTTCCCTGCGTATTTTGAACATTAAAAACGGTTATAGCAACAAAGTTGATCTCATAATCTGTTACTAACAATAATAAAAAAATTGCTATAAACATCCTAGCCAAAATAACCTGCGAAATATTGCGTTCGGTGTAGTAGAGTTTTTAGTAATAAATTATTAACCTATATCATGCATTGTGGAATTGTGGAACGTAACATTTGGTTCTACATTGCTTGCAACGTGTGGCTGTTAAATGATTAATTCCAACTGATGATCACCAAAGAATGTAAAAAAATCTATACTAAAATGTGTTTTGGAAGTTAAAAACTTATTTTCTTATCTATTTTTATATAATTTTTTTTATATCTAACTGAACTTATGTCATTAGATTAAAATTTCATCTCCCTAACTAATTTTTCTAAAAAGCATGACGTTTTTAATAATTATTTTGAGTACGGTAAGATACTCAAATATTTTGTCTAGATATTCGTGAGAACGTAAATCTTCTGTATCTCAGCAGAAAAGTATCCAATAGCTAACCTGAAGAAAAATTTCAAGAAAACGCAGAAATTACTGATTAGCAATGGCCACCCAGGTCCCCGGATCTTATATCTTGCTGAAACTGACTAACGTTTATTCTATTTACTAACTGACGGTGGATTGCATTCCATATGCCAATGAGGACTAAGAAAAAAATCCGTGGCAAATAATAATAAGAAATAAAAATACACTTCCTATAAAAACTGAATGAACCATAACCGATTTATATTCAAAGAATGTAATTGTTATTTTTACAATTTATTGACACAAATGAGTAATTTATAGATACAATGTTTAGATACAAGAAGAATATTAATTAGAATTTACTACTACTAGATAGAGATAAATTTTCCTATAAGATCTGAATTCGATATATCTCTATGAGCATCAATACGCATAATATATGCTGTAAACTACTTACAAATAAAATTAATATAATTAATAATCAAAATATAAAAACATTAAAATACATTGTAATTGCAATATCTATTTTTAATCTTCCACGCATTGAATCTAATATTGTTTAATTACATGAGAACATCATTAAATAAATGAATTGGTTAAATGTACACAACGTATTTCAAAGGGTTCTTTTTAATACACTATTTTCTTTATCTCCGCATGAGAACTAGCTAAGTATAGTTGCTCTAACGTTTGTGAAGCCTCTTAATTAATTCGTTGAGGAATAGAAAGGGTTAGATTGCTTTTTTTTTCAACATAATTCAAAACTATATACCCTAGAGAACTGAGCTTTTTAAAAGCTCGATGTAGATTGTTACAAGGAATATTCTTATTGATTTTGGTAAGAACTGGACCAATCGATAAGGAGCTATGAGCCACAGACCGATACAGGGGGAGGCTCCGAGCCCGAAATCTAGAACTGTGTAGAATACGCCTATTTTCTTTCGGATTTTTTTTTTTTGGTTGGATGGCAGATTGAGAAAACTGTAGGCTCCCTCCTCCTCCCGAAATTTTGAAGACGATTTTTTTTTTTTAATAATGGAAGTCGGCTCCCTACCTGGTCCACTCCGAAATAAAATCCTATTTACGCCCCTGGTATGGGTCAAATAGCCATCAACATTAGCGAATGAACCTTTTTTTCTGTGCTTTCTTTCCTTGTTGTTTTTCGAAAGTTGGTAAGATTTATCTCGTTTTATTTTTGTTTTCGTTTTTAAAGGAAAAATATATTAATTATAAATAAATACGAATCTATGTAAGTTTTGGATGACGTGTAACAAAACGGAAACCCTCTAATTTGAAAATAAATATAAATATAAATAAATATTTATTCTTAAATATCCGAACAAACAAGCTGAAGAGGAGACAGAGATCTCGAAGGTTCTATTGAATAGACTACTTTTTAAAAATTTCATTGAAATACCAACAATATAATGAGATTCTCTTCAACAAATGATAATGAGCCAGAAAAGTCTTTAAATTTTAAAGAAAGATAAGTAATTTTTCTTCAAATCAACTTTTAATATTAAGTTTGTCTTTTAAAACGGAGAATTTAGAATTTTTTCTCAAAATAAACAAAAACAAAAACAAAAAACAATTAGGTTTCAAACCCAAAGTTAAAAAAAAATAATTATTTATTAATTAAACAGAGGTTAATTAGGCCATTTGTAATTATCTAAATTTAGTTGTTATTGTTGTGGGATAATTGTTATTTTGCTGTTGGCTTTTAGCCTGATTTTAATCTTTTTTATTATTTTTTTTGAGAGGAATTATTTTGATAGAATGATGTGACAAATTAACTTCCCGTCGAATCTTGAGGGCAATTTTCGGTTGATTGAAAAGGTAAATGATTCACAGTATACAAACAGGATTTGTTTTTATTTTTTATTCATTTTGTTTTTTTTTCTAAAGAAGATGTATGAGCCTCATGTTTCTCCTATTTTTCTGCAATGGTTCAACCTTAGCCAAGACTTGTTGCATTTCTAACTGATCTGTAACTGAAATGGGCTTTTCAATAAAGGGGGGATAGGTTGTCGGAGGAGGATTATGGATAGGGATAGACGAGTCCATTTTGGGGGGCAGCTGCAAGGGGGTGTAATGAACAGCTGCTCGTAGGGAGGCAGAGAACGATGCGCTTCAGAGAAATAAAAGAAGTTTCGGAAAGAATTGGTTTTTAAAAAAAAATTCCTGTAAGTTTACAAAAATGTCTTTGAGGAATTAAAAAAAGAAGAAGAAAGAAAAAGAAATTAGGAAGAAGACATCGTGTTGACAGCCCAAGATGTACAAGTGATGAGGAGAGAACCCCGTTGTTAAGAGAAAGGGATACTGTTGCTAGGATACCAAAAAACACCCCCCCATTACTTCTGTCTCAAAGGACTCGCAATCATTGTTTTTCAAGGTGGATAAAACCAACAAAATAATATTATTTCAGTTTTAGGAAAGATTATAGATAATAATAAATAGAATTTTAAAATTTGATAAAAAAATAAAGTTGTTTTTTTTTTCTTTTTTTCTTTTGTACCAAATTTTAAATTTCTATTCATTAACTGAAAATATCTTTAACATTGTATTTTATTTCATGTACAATTATAAGTACCGAAAGTATTACAATTCTATTGACATTAACCAGTTATTAGTATTGATGAACAACAATAAATTGCGCATGCTTAATGCCTATAGTTAGAATAATTTCCTTGATTTGATTACTTTAGTTTGTTTAGATACAGTTACTAATAACTGTAAAAACATACACAAGAATATAAATTACAATAATGTATAATACATCGAGAATTTCGAATAGTTACAAGTTTTAGAATTATTCATTAACAATTTCGCTCTGTAATGCTCATTTTTAGTTCTTAAATATAATTAATAACTATACTATTGTATTTACATTTGTTATTTAAAGTGGTTCTCACTTGCATATGTATTTTTTGCTTACCATATTTAGCTAATATTTTTGTAGCATTCACCGTGAGAGTTGGAAATTTAATACTTTTTTCTAGAATGTTCTCAATCATTTTGAACCATTCTATCAATGAATACATTGTTTAGATGTATTTTCTCACACACATTGTTTCACATGTTTTCTATGTACTTCGTTAATGTTCAACAATAAATAAATAAACAAATAAATAAATAAATAAAACCAATCTTTGAATAAATTAAGGTTAAGTTCTACAGAGACATATTTCAAAGAATTTCTCACTTCAAGAGAAAATTTCCAATTGCAACCAAACAATTCAGGAAAATGTACAAAATACGTAAGATTCAGGTTTTTCTCATATAAAACAAGATTTTGTGATTATAAGCTTACTGGATATGTATTTTTCATGTTGTCTAAATCCATTTTCTTAACTATGCTATTTTTTTTAACATGACTCATTCTGTCAAACGCCTTCTAAAAATCTTTCAAGGCCGTCAATCTTGTTTTACAAAATGTCTTCACTGATAACAAACAATGGATTTGAACCTAAAAATAATGCTTCCTAATCTTTAATAAAATCCAATTTTAATTTTGCGCGTGCTTTAAGTCTAAATAATTAAGTTTTGACAACTTAAAAACTTATTTGAGGGCTTACTTAGCTTTCAACAAATGGAAAATTAGAAGGTAGATGGTAATCCGCGAAGAATGGGTCTAGCAAGTTAAACTTCCTGTTTTATTCAAATTTCGTATTGAAATGGCTTAAACTTGAGAAAAGCAGCAAATCTGATTCGAAAGTTGAACCACTTTACTGAAATATAAGGATCAGAAGACTAATATTCCCGTTTTGTCTCTTGGACAAGTATCATTAAAATATCATTAGCAACAATAACAATCACAACAATTGCAACGACAATCGCAACAATTGCGTCTTTTGCATTCTGAACAATCACATTTATAACACAGCCCTACAACAATCACAACAATCACAATAATCGCAACAATTGCGCACTTTTGCATTCACAACAAAAGGCGATTTTCTCAATTATATTTTCTTATACGTATCAGAAGACGTTGCGAAGCATTGTGATTGGTTTACTAATCGCTATCCCTACCTTGTTTATACTGAATTCAGGGAACTAAATGGAATTTAAACATAGAAATTGATTTTGTGCAAACATTGAGAGGTTCTTCTTGAATGGACATCTCATTTATCTGAAATTTCTTTTCCTACATCTTCAATGTCTTCTTTAATTCAAGCTGCTTTAATATCCTGACCTTTCATCTTAGAAAGATACGTCTTTAAGAATTCTTTCTGAATTTGAATTTCTGTAAATAATTTCTTCAGCCTTGATGTTATTCCATCTAATATTAGGCCTACTCTTATCAACAAACTTTCTACTTTTGTCTCTAAGATATTATCTTATTATTAAAGTCTTTTGTTTTGTCTTTCCTTGGCTTACTTTCTTTGTTTAACTTTTCTATCTCTTTTTTTATTTCTCCCTGTTCTTCTTAATTAATCCTTTATTTTCAATTCCGTTTTATCTTCTTTGATGGCTCCATGTTTTTCTTCGTATACTTTTATGCGTCAGCCACGATTTTTTTCTTTGTTCGGAAGCTTTTATCTGTGATATTATTTGTTGCCTCAGAAATGGCTTTAATCCCTTCTTTAGATTAACCCACATTGTTTTATATTTCGTGTCTGTCATCTTTTGTTGATCTCAACTTCTTTTCTCTTTCCTATATTTTCTTCCCATTCTGTTTTAATCTCTTCTAGACAAATTGAATTCACTGTTTGTCTGTCTCGATATTTCTTAGCAACTTCTATTCCAAATCCAGCAAGACAAAAAGACCCTTTAATACTATAAATTTTTATATTTCGAATTTTCAACCAGATTGTCTTGGAGTTTTATTTCTTCAACTCTTTCGGGAGTCCATCCCTTCATGTCAAGTTTTGAATGACTTAAATACAAAGATAAATAATAATATCTAATAATAATAATAATAATAATAATAATAACAGTTTTGAAAAATATTGTCGTTAAGTGAATTATTACATTATGTTGTAGACTGACTTTAAAACTCGAAGAAAATAAAATGCATCCATTTTTTATTATTATTGTTATTACTATTTTTTTCTTGTTATGCGAAATAACTGTTAGCCTATGCATAATAATCTCCCTAGTGGTATTTAGAAGGACTAATTTGTTCAGAAATCTCATTCTCTCGCCAGTAACGTGATAATTTTATTGAGATAAGAGATCTTGTTGTAGTACTTTATATTCTTTAATAAAAATTAATAAATGAACATTTTTTTTAATAAATAAAACATAAATCAAACACAAATTAAACATTAATTAATAAAGCATTTTCAATATGCGTTACAATGAAAAGTGTATTTGTTAAATTTAACTTTTCAAAAATAAAAAGAATTTAATGAGAAAAAATTATAAATTTAAAGTTATATTTAACCAGCAAGAAACTGTTAAACCTTATTTTTATGACCTAAAAATCTCATATAAGAATGCTTGTATTTACGACTTCAAAAATTTTACCTTTCAACCAAAAAAAAAAAAAGACCTAACGCCCTTCGTTCGGAATCTGAGTTTTAAACTTTTTTCCATTTTTTTTTTAATACTCTACACTATTTTCTTAATATTTAATATTCTGCACTATCTTTCTTTTGGAAAAAAATCCCTTATTGTGCTCTTATTTTGAGAAATTTGCATTAAAATTCAAAAGAGACAAAATACATAATTAGATGCACAAAAAAAACCGTAATATTTGAACCAGAAAAACCTGAGAAATATTTGCCTGAGAACCTGAGAACTTAAAATCAAAAATCAAGCCTAACAAAAAAAACAACAACATACATTTCATAAAATTTTTTGGCAATTATAGACTAATTAATGTTGATAAGAGCTGTGCAATTCTCAGCCTACAACAACAAAACTAGTACATTTCCGATTACAAAGGATTTCTGTTTTCTATAGAAGAATGTGAGCAGAAAACTAGACTTAGAGTCTGAGCAATAATCATTTTGTGATCAATTGATGTGGATAATATTATGTTTACTTCCTGCCTTCCCCGACCACCCACACAGAACGCGGTCGGAATGGGTTCTCTCGTAATGATGCCCCCTTTCGTAACCTCTACACCTGGGTGAAACTGATAGGGGAAAACCAACTTAGCAGAAGGGGGATGTCTACGACCTAGTAAAAGGCATAATTACAATGGGAGAGCAAAGGTTACACAGGGGTAGCAGCAAACACGCATCTACGACACACGGGTCTTTTCAAAGTGTGATGAAAAAACACATTATAAATGTACATGCGTATTACAGCTTACAATGCCTCTTAGCTAAAGATGCTGGGATAAAGAAATGAAATACAAATGTTAAGATATCTGTTTTGTTTTGTTATTGAATTTCATATTTTAATTTTCTATTCCTTTTTTCCTTAATACTCCAATAAAGAAATAATTAGAAAATATATTCACTTATATAATACACTGGTTATGCAATAGAATTGGAACTGATTTTCTAAGTATATCTTTCACATTTTCGTTCCACAACAGTTTTAGTAGTTGCATTACTTTTATTATTATTATTATTATGAGAGGAGATAATTCCAATGAAAAATATAATTTAATTGGTAAGTTAAGTTAGAATGAATTTTAATGCTAAGCTTATAAGAATAAATGTTCTGTGTTGTTATTGTGTTGCATATTCTCTTTCATATTGTATGAGCTACCACAAATACTCTGTTACAAGTTTGGAACGGTGGCAAACGTAGTGTTGTTTGGTGGGTGTACACTGGTACTGTAAAATTTGTACACCTTAAGAGTTTCTTACGAATACCTACTATTATTTATAATCGTTGTCATAGATTTCTATGATTATAAGTTTGCAGTTATCACGTTTCTTTATTACTCTTACCATTGTACTTTGCAGTAAATTCAGCATCTATTAGAATCAATGTTTTGATACCACTTTTGTACTGTCAAGATTTTCTTAACTTAAAATTTTCTCAATTTTTTTTCTGAATATTTTTATTGTTATTCTTGGAAAATATTCCTATTGACTATTTTTTACTTAATCTGATAGAGGAGAAACAAAACGTTGTGTTTTTTTCCTTTATTTTTTTAAATCTGAAATCGTCAAATTGCGGGACATTTTAAAAATTGTTTTGCGATTTTCACCCGATAAGATAAACACCACCTTTTGTACAAAGAGGTTGTGACTTTCAATCGATAATCATTCAAAAATCATGAGGAAAAGGATCAGGAAATCAGGCTTAAATGAAACTTTTATTGGTTATTTCTACAGGTTAATGAATGGGGATGAGCCCCTTGTAAGTGGTTTTACAACCCAACACCTATCATTACACGAGGTCTATCCTTTGAGACCACTCGGCAACAAAGGCCTCACTGCTGTCTGCCAAGTCTGCAATTCAAGTTTACAGATTATCTCTCATTTTGGGGGTTATTTTGGAGGGGCGGGCGAGGGATGGGCTCAGCGGTGGGTTGATAAATTATAGGTCTAAGTGTTGTGGCTACGTAGAACCACAGTGAAATAACAACAATAAAAAAAAAAGCTTCGGATCTCCGCGTTGTGGATTTTTCATGCAGAGACGAGCGAACGCCTTATGAGATTAGTGTCACGTTTGATCTTTCAATAGATCGAGACTCATCCTATGTGTAGTGGAGCTATTAACATCGTCTGATGGGCAGATCGTATAATAAGCAACACCACCGCGTTTAAAGCCAATTTATTCTATCTGAAAAATCACACACTGAGGGAATAGCTTCAAGGAGAAGAGACAAAAAAAGGAAGAACGTACGGAATTAAACAGCTGATGCACAAAATTCAAGATTATCGAAAATTTAAAAATTATGGGAAATAATATGTGTCTACAGATATAAAACGATAAACGTCGAAGTAAGACAAATGGTTTTAAGTATCCTCTACGTATTGACAAGAAAACTAATTAGACAAATACATTTGATAAATACTATATGGCACAGCTATAAACGTCTATCTGAATTAATTTTAATACAAGATGGAGACAGTGACCCCTCAAAAACTAAAAGCAAGAAAATAAAAAACAAGAAAAAAATTAGCTCTGGCTGATGAGAGCCCTACAAGCTGGAAACGGCCGTCCCAGAGTATCAGCTCGACTCAAAAAGGCATTCTTATTGAAGTAATTTTAACTCGTAATTTTTACTGAAATAATTTTAATTAAAAGTAAAAATAAACAGAAATGACTGGGAAAGGTAAATTATGCGAATGAAATTTCAGATATTAAAATGTCAACCATTCAGAATCGAATGTTTCACTAAAGCCAGAAGCAGTTTCTTGAATAATGTATGTGAACCATAAATTATTCCAAATGTCAACGGAATCAACAAACTAATCTACAAAAATAAAGATTTCCATAAAAAAAAGCGAATTAGGAAATTATTAAATTATTAATTATTAACTCATATATTTCTTGGTAACAAATTATAAAAAGTTGCACTTATATTAAACTATTCACAAATTTTTACACGCAGACTTATAGCGCTATGTACAGATAATTTTTGGTCAGCATTTGGCTAGATTTGTTTATTTTTTTATTTAATTTTAATAACCGATTGTTATTTCAGCAACTACAGAATATTATAGATGTGGTTTAACACTGGTAACACTTATTCGTATCTGTAGGAGATAAAAAATAATAATAAAAATGCTTTATAATGCAATTTCAAAATCCGTGTGCCCATTCATCCATTTCTGATCACTGTCAATCAAACACTAAATATCTTTGGAAGCTGAAACTGCAGAGATAGGTTTAGGTGACTGAAAAAAAAAAAAAAAAAACCTCCTGATTTTGGTGGGTTTTTTTTTTTTTTCAGACTATCAGTGAATAAATTAAAGGTAAAAGTTGCTAAATATTTATGATAAATCTTAAACTACTTATCTTAGCTGACAATTAATTGATAAGATACGAGTTTTACAAAAAATTATGTTCCTATAAGGAACAATCAAAAACTACCTTTTGTTTCGAACGACTTCCTCCTGCGAGTAGGAACTTATCGTAGCGCCGTAAATAGTCCCAATTCAACGATTGTAACAGATCTATCATCGGTGGACTTCTTTTTCTCATTTTTTATTCCTATTTTCTTTGATTTTTAATCCCTGGATGCTGATCTACTTTTAATTATACAATGACATTTTGAATTTGTGTTTCGTCAATCACATATCACATTTTCAGAACAGCTTAGATAGACGGAAGAATATGCGGTATGATTTAAATAATTCGTCTACAGAAAGAATGCAAAGTTCATTAATCTAATGTTTTATTAGATTATTTAATTTATCTCAATTCTTCATATGTTCCTATGCTATTCATATATTGTGTCATTTTGATTTTTCAGTGTTGTTTTCTTTCTCTAATTGCGAAATCGTCTTTGGCTGTAGCGCTTTTATTTCTTCGTCAGCATTGACATTTGGTCGATCGATAACAACTTGATTTTTATGATTTGCCGTCATCATTCATTAATAAGGGAAAGATGGATGGATGGTGTTTATTTATTCCATCATTGAAAGCGATAAATTCATTGTGCATTCACCATCCCACCATGCTTCGCATGAATAATTAAACCCCACAATTCAAACACACAACTGGGATTGCAGTAGCAGCAAAGCAAACATATTAGGCTTATTTGCTTACAGCGCAAAATAGAAATACATTTACAATCTATGGGCATACTAATTAGTAGCTGGAATTAATCAAAATAGCTACATGAAAAATCGAAGCGAGTGGAAATTAAAAGGATAATTTTGAGATTGATATAAACAGGGCATTACATTTTAGACAGGGAAAACCATTTAGGATTATATTATTAATATCATTTAGTAAAACGTAACTGATATGACAGATTTATTCAATCGTTTAAACGCTGCTTAGTACGGAAAGCAGAGAAGGAAAATTAAAATGAGATACTGAAATAGAATTTACGTCTTATATTCTTCCCTTTCGTCGACTATTTAACCTAGGAAGCTGAAACTCTAAATGGAAAAATTCAGGCTTTTAAAAACAATTTCCATTTTGATTTTGGTACATGCTGATCTTATTGGCCAAAAAAGGAGCTAGTTATCAACAAATCAAGACGTTAAAACGCCATAATAAATCAAGAACTAAGTATCGTAGGAAACTGAAAGTTTCATTAGACTAATTTGATTTTGTAGCAAGCTGGATTCACATGTGATGAATAAAGGGCCAATGAATTGCAGGAAAGTCGTTAAAGCGTTGTAATTTATCCTCGCAATGCTTATAATTGCATTTAATCATGCGATTAATAAAAAGCGGGTGTGGTTTTAATTGATGATTCAGTGTCCTTTGAAATTTGAAATTAAATAATTATTTTTTGGTAAAAATGCAATCATATAAAAAAAAGAAAATAAATAAAAAAATCACAAATATGACACAGCAAGAAGATATTATTTTTAAGAAGGTCACTAATATGACTGCTTTGAATAAATGCCTCATATTACAATTCAAACAGGCCGACTGATCTTAGTTTAAAAAGAAATAACGAAAGATGATAACCTTTATTATCCGAGATAATTGAGAGCATAATCATCTCTGGAAATTCGAATAATAAGAGTTTTCGCAAAACCTATCCTGTTATATTCTGCTACTCAACATGATGGGTTTCACAAAAAACTTTATATCAAACATTATCAAAAAACTGAATTCGACTGTTCCCTCCAAAAAAGCAGTAAAACAATAAATTTAAAGTTAATTTTGAAAATATCATTAATTTTCTTGTTGTGGAAAAAAAACTAAAGTATATGAAATAAAGGTGCAATAGATTCACCATTTTAAGCTTCTTCTATTCGCAAGGTTTCGTTTATAACGACAGATAAGCAGAGGTTCAACAGTTGAATCAAATTTCTCCTATTTGAAATTGATAGAATCCGGTTAAATTGAAATTTTTAAACTGACTACTAAGATTAAAAACAAGTGAATCAAATTTTGTGCTAAAGCATAAATTTAAATTTAAGGGCGATCCGTAACAATAAATAAATTTAAAAATAATAATAGTAAAAAAGAAAGTACAGTAACGTAAGGAAAAATAAAAAAATAAAAATAAAAAAAAACCTCACGCGGACATTGAGAAAAAAAAAAAAGATTAAGAGAAAAAACAGTAAGATATAACGATAATTTTCAGTATCTTAGGAGTCTGAAACCTTATCCATCAAGCCACAGCTGACAACTGAAATGAGATGGTTGCATTTCTAACATTTAATCTAACAGCGGAAATCCAATCAAAACAATGCCAAATATCTCCAACA
This sequence comes from Thereuonema tuberculata, assembly GCA_023159025.1. Lineage (NCBI taxonomy): Eukaryota > Metazoa > Arthropoda > Chilopoda > Scutigeromorpha > Scutigeridae > Thereuonema > Thereuonema tuberculata. The sequence goes on from JAFIDM010005346.1 coordinate 6,922,262, forward strand.
TTCGGGGAGGGGAAGGACGTTGGAACCTGAAAATATCCCATTCCTATGATATTTGGATTTTTGAGTAGGATGGTGATATCCGTTTGTCGATCCGACCTTCCGTTAGGGAGTTGTTAAGGATGGACAGACACGGACGGACTGACAGGATAAATGCAACAGCTACCGATTTTGGTCGCTATCACAATAGCTCCCAAATGGGTCGCTAAAAATACCAACTATGGAGTAAATGTTAATAAAATAGAATCAAATGTTTCAGATTCTCAGCATTAAATTAATTAAATCATTATGTTAATGATAATGGTTTATTATTTTTTTTATTAAAACTTTTCATTGCTATCTTCAGTTACTGTTGTAGGTACAATTATTCTTCTTCTCACAGAATAACGCCAGAGCATTATTTCAATCATTTTCGCTAATTCCCTTCAATGCATTCATTAGTTACCAAATGTCAATGTTGGAATAAAATCCCAGGCATTAACATAAAATATTTAAAACCGATCGACTTCTACAAACAGTTTCTGATCTATCTGAATATAATTTCACTTTGAAAGCCGATTTGTATCAGTGCACAATATCTTTCAAAACATGCATCTATTTACGTTCAAATGCAATTCTAAAATAAATAATAAATAAATAAAGAAACTAGCAAAATGCCGGGCTTTGAATTGACTCTCGCACTTTATTGAATACTAAGTAATTCAATAAATAATTTAGTGTATGGCGAGGATTTTAAAGTGACTAATGCTACGACGCTGTAGGATTATTAGAAATTACAAATTTTAGTTTCAGTTTCAGAACTAATGGCGTTTTTCTTAATGGCCTTTCTTATGGCTTTTTATTTACAGTTTTGAGTGTTGAAAATATGATTGTACACTTCTACATGGATTTCTATGTGGGCCTGCAAAATTTCATAGTTCTAGCTACTGTAGATTTTGAATAAAACGGTTCACAAACTGATATCTAGTTGGGAATGGAGAGACTCACTTCGCTCGTCTAAGTAAGAAATCCAATAAATAAATAACTGAAATGCTTCTTCTTTCTAATTTTGGTCCCTTACCACATTTCTAAATTTAAGGGTAAAATTCTAGCTGGGATTATATTTTGAAAACTCAAATCTTATTGTTGAAATTAACTTGATTTCTTTTACTGTTTATTTTATCTGTATGAAAGTAAATTTAAAATATAGTAATCATGCATGCAACAGGCAAATACACAATATTTTTAGAATGACATATTTAATCATTTTAAATTCTTAAAACTCGTATTTGGTGAACATCTCATTACAACACATTACTTTTAAATGCAGATCAATTACGATGCCTTAAGTAATTCCAAGAATAATGCATTGATTTTACATCAAATTTCAATTTTAACCTTAATCCCTAGATCACGTTAAATTTTGGTGATGATCCCTTTTTCTAGCTCAATAAATAATGTGATGAAAATATTAATTTGTTAATTTTGTTTTAGAGCACGTTTGCAGTATAGGAATGAGTGTATAATTTATGCCTTATTACGTTGCTTTTAAGAGCTAATTTGTTTCGGGCCAAAACCTTTTGAAATATATATATGTAAGATATATAGATATATTTTGCAATGGGTCAATTGCTGTTTACTAAATTGTGAATTTATAAGAATTTTTTGGACCCGTTTGATGATTTTTATTTGGTTGCATGATTCAATCCGTTATTAATTTGTTTGGTTAAACCAATCATAAGTTCAAATTGAGCATCCCATTTACTAAGGGCGGCATTTCTCCGAGCGCCAAAATACCAAGGTGAGTTATAACTGGGGCCAGGCTATTTTTAGCGTTAAATTATTTATATTGAATTCGATATTTATATTGAGAAGAGCGGGACTAGAGAAATCAAGGGCTGGTGTTTGAAAAGATTGGAGGAATTAAGATCAACAACTAAGATATGCAGATGATACCACCCTGTTGGCAGAAAATGAAAAAGACTTAGAATTTCTTCTAGGTATTGTAAAAGATGATAGCTTAAAATTTGGACTTAAACTGAACATTAAAAAAACTAAGATCATGATAATAGGAAAAATGGGAGAGCTAAAAATCGGAGATGAGGTGATAGAGAAAGTCTCACACTTTGATTTTCTGGGATCAAGACTGGATGAGGATGGAGGATGCACAGAAGATATAGGGAAGAGAATCTTGTTGGGCCGGCGAGCAATGTCGAACCTGGAGAAAATAATGAAAAACAGAGACATCTCTAAATCTACACAGATTAAGATAGTGAAAGCAATGGTTTTCCCCGTGATGATGTACGGTTGTGAGAGTTGGACAATACGAAAGAGGGAAAGAAAGAAAATCGACTCCTTTGCACTCTGGTGCTGGAGAAGACTTTTGAGAGTATCATGGACTGCAAGGAAGACTAACAAATGGATTTAGATCAGATTCAGCCAATCTATTCGTTGGAAGCATTGATTTTAAGGCAAAAACTATCCTATTTTGGCCACATTATGAGAGCGGATAATTCCATTGAAAAGATAATCATGCTTGGGAAGGTAGAGGGGAAGAGAAGAAGAGGAAGACAACGAAGAAGATATAAAGATATAAAGGAAGCTACCGGGAATTCTTTGCAACAACTACGATATGCAGCAAATGATAGATCTGTTTGGAGAGCCTTAGTGCATGAGGTCACCAGAAGTCGTAGACAACTTGATGGAACCTAACAACAACAACAATTGAATTCGAATTAGAACTGTTTTGGAATAGTTGAGAATCTACACACCGACTGTCAGAGCTGTTTGTCAGTGAACATTATTTTAACGACAAAATAATGTAAACACAGTAGAATAGAGACAGGATAAGAAATAAATAATTAATGTTAAATGTTATTCTGTCTGTCATTCTGTCATAAGACTTTAGGCTTTCCAATTTTGTGACTTAAACTATAAGAGATAGATTGGTCATGCAAATGGATAAAATGTAGATCTTTTTATGACAAACAAAATGCTACAAAAATCTTTTGAAAAACTTTTTTTGTTTCCAAGATGTTTCCTTTTAAGGGTCAAATTTTGACTTTTTCTTAATCTAAACGAAAAATTGGAAGAGAAAATTATATTGAGAAAATGTTGGTATTTGAAAGTTTTATCGAACGATATATCAGTCTTTCACAAACGTTTCTGCGTTTGCAATATACATGCAAAAATGTGAAAAATTTCATTTTGGCTATTGTGAGAAGTTTGTGAAGGCACGTAAAAATGAAACAAAAATGAAACAATTCATGAAAATACGAAAACAAATATAGATCATATTTTTATAAATAAGCATGATATCGAAACATGAGGAGAAGGCCACAACGGGCTGGGAAGTCGTATATTCTCCGATCTCAATATTAATTTGTTAAATAAATAAAGTTTTTTTTTTTTTTAATGCTATACATGCAAGGGTTTCGGAGCGAAGCGACGGTACCCGGTTAGTACTTGATAAAAATCTATAGTCTGGTATTTATTGCTTTGTATACAGTAGATATTTCAATTTGTAAATAAATAAATATATATTAAAATCTAATATTTATAAAAATGAAAATATACTAGAACTTATCAAACTTAAGTAGTGGTAGCGCTTTAGTAATTGAATAGTTTCATGGCTGAATATTGTAAGTGAAAGGCAGCAAAATATTGTTTGAACTGCTCATGCGTCAATCTTCAGTTAAAAAAATGAGCATCCCATTCGCCTTTTTATTTTGAAATTTCATTTCAACGTAATTGCTTTTGCCAATTTAAAGTTTTCATTTTTTTTAAGGTATTCCTTTAGTTTCGTGAAGTTTCTTCCAGTTTCCTGACTTTCTGAAAATCTGGAATTAATTAAGACAAGATGTTATTCCCTGAATTTTCTATGATTTTTCGTTGATAAGAAAAGCATCGTCTTTCTAATTGAGTGGGAGAATTCCTTTCAAAACTTCAGAAATTACCAGAAAAATGAAGGTTTCTGGTGTTGAGTTACAATAACAGTGTTATCTCTCGTTTTGCATCTACAAATGTTCATTCAAAGACACACACAGACATGAGCTTTTTTGTTCCATTTTTACGTCTTCCGAACGAAACAACTGTTTGTAAAACCACTCTACTTTAAGGAAAATACATTAAATAAAAAGACTTCACAGTAATAAAAATTACGTTTCTTTTATCTATCAGACAATCCAGCTGTCTAAGAAACAATAAAACTGAATTAAAAAGCTTAAAATAGAACGTCCTAAGGAATCTTAAAGTCTATTTTCCTGATATTTTTTTCTTTAAACTTTCTTTATTATCTTCCTTTATTTTTTGTTGATCTTATAATTAAGCACAGTAAGTTCTTATTCTAGTTTATAAATAAAATAACACGAACGGCTTTAACGAAATAAACGTAAATATATATTTTCAGCGAATTCTTCATAAATAAACATATGCCAAGTTTAAAACCTTTGTATTAATGATACATCAGATCGAACTATGTCTACTAAGATAATAAACAAGTTTCATTTGGTCAAATAACATATAATAAGGTTTTACCTTAACTTTTCTCCCGTAGATAATGCTAGAATTGTATTGTAATATACTTGCAGTTCTATATATGGATTGCTGTCCTTTGTACATTCACACAGCTTCGACGTACAGAATTCAACGCTAAATAAATATTTTCACGAAACACATTAACTTCTTTACTGTTCCTTTCCTCGTTCTGCCAACAATCGTCTTCCATTGTTTTAAAACACAAGTCTTTTCTTTTTTTAAAAAAAAACATTATTTCACGGGTTTTAAATTCACCAAATTATTACTGTAGCTACTGACACTTTCCTTAGACAGTTTTATTTTTTAAGTCGTGAAAAACTACAAAAAATGAAAAACCTAAATTTATATTTAAATATCTACCGAATGTAAATAAAACAAAATTTCTATTTTCTGAAAAAAAAAGAAGAATAAAATTAGAATTTTTGTCATTCTCTCATTCTAAATTCTCAACGAAGACCCAATCGGGAAAAGATTTCAAAAATAAAAATTAGGTCGTATGTATTCCATAAATATGCATACTGAGTTTCAAGAAGATTCATCAGTTATTAAGAAAGCCTATGAAGACATACAGACCCTGACTGACTTGATTCGCATCACTTTCCTAATTTAAGATTCAAGAAAATGAAGACATTGTCTGTTCTTATGGCTTTTGTTCAAAATTGTCTTAATTTTTAATTCTTGTTTTTTTGTTAAATTAAAGCTTTTTTGAGATCATCAGTTAAAGAAAGTAAGAAAAGAATCTATTATATTGAAATTTAAAACATTCGAATAGATGATAATAAAGTAAAATCTATTATATGGTATTTGAATTAATAAGATAAATATCACCTAATAATTATTGTATTTTGGTACAATATAAGTTTGTACAAAAGCGCGAGGCCGAATTATAAGTTTATACTTTTGTCTTATCTTGAACATTTTAGGTTTAGACATGGTTGTCTGTTCCTAAACTCTGAAGATGATTTTGATCTCTCCATCTTGTCTTGAACGTCCTCGGTCTCTTTTTCCTTTGGGTTTATATCTCAAAATTAAGTTTGGAATCCTATCGTTGGACATTCTTTCTACATGGTTAAGTCAATTGTTTTGGTAATTTTGAAGTTCTGGAATTGTATTTGGAGTTTTAAGTTGTATTTAAGTTGTATTTTAAGTTGTAAAAATTACTTAATCTTTTTAATGAGATTTGGAAAAACAACATATACCAACGGAATGGGAAGTTTATACTCATTGATTTAAAAGCTTTCGTTGCTCTTGTCATCCTTCAATTACTCTTACCATCCAACCAAACAAAAATTTAAATATTTGTACTAGACCCTAACAGCACTTAGCTGCTTTATTCAAAACCACATCTGATAATTAATTACTACTATCTATCTTTTCTTTTTGTTATATTACTAAAACAACTCTTTAATCAAACTCATTACTACTATTTTTTTTATTAGCAATTTTAGTTTATTTTTCAACAATAGTTAGTTATCTATATTCTAAATTCTAAACATATAAAAAGAATCATTAATGAGATATTAGTGCACTTCAAGAAGTGAGGATTTATTATATTTAAAAAACCAATTCATCACAATGTAGCTCATGAGAATTAGCTGGAATAAGAATTTTAAATTCATTTAAATTCGCTGTTATTTAAGGAAGAAGTTGTTTTAAAACCAAGTTGACACTCAGTAAGTCTAAGAGCTTGACTACCTTTCGCCAACTTTAAATTAGTTAATATTCCTGCCAAGTCGACGGTTTCGACCTTTTGCTGTGACTGCACCTTGATGAGCAACGCAAGGTAAACTCGTTCACTATTTGGGAAATTGAACTTGAATCAAAGCCAAGTTTGTGGGTGGAAGAAAGCAACGACAAACAATAAAAACCCACGCAGTGAATCAATAAAAAAAAGAACACAAAAAATCAAATTTTTTTCTTCTTTTTACTTCACGAAGAAGCAATTGAGGAAAATAATGATTTTAGATTTAATTTCATTAACTAGCGCGGATCCTTTTTCCTTTCGATATCTCTGCACAAATTTAATTATTAAAAACTGAACTGCTTTGGTAAATGAGACAATAAGGTTACGGTAGAAATTAGTGAACCATGTTTATAAAATGCAAACCAAGAAATAAGGTCTAATGCAGCGATTCTCAAAGGGTGTGCCGCGAAATTGTGTGGCTGTGAGAAATTATAAAGTAGTTATTATGTATTTTCAACAAAGTTATTTATTAACACAAAAGGAACAAGTAAATTGTAAGTAAAACAAACTGGAATGGTTAATATTAATGAGTCAATAAATTTCATCATTTTAGGCTTCTGATAGGAAGCCTAATAATCCCACTTTGTCCATCTGTCTGTGGACAAGTATCATTAAAATCTCATTAAGTTATCATTAAGCACAACAATCAAACAATCGCAACAATTGCGCCTTTTGCATTCGCAACAATAACATCTATAATACATTTCAGCAACAATTACAATAATTGCAACAATTGCGCCTTTTGCATTCGCAACAATCACATCTATAATACATTTCAGCAACAATCACAACAATCACAATAATCGCAACAATTGCGCCTTTTGCATTCGCAGCAATCACATTTATAATAATAAGGAAATTAAAGCAATAATTCAACATAAATTACGTATCAGAAGCCGTTGTGAAGCATTGTGATTGGTTTACTAATCGCTATCCCTACCTTGTTTATAATTTGGGCTTGTCGCAATTGTTTATTACGGGATCGAACATGTAGTAAGCAAAGAAAAAGTTTGGAATGCAGTGGGATATTAGAAAGAGCGTTTAGTGTGCCGCAGGATTTTTGCAAATATCTCATTGTTAAGCAAAAACATTGAGTAACATTGATGTAATGTTAACATAGTTATTATTCTGATCTTACGATTTTAATATCAATAGAAAATTTAAAATAATTTGAGTTAAATAAGAATTAGAAAAATTAAAAGATAATTTACGTAATCTATCTAAGACTGTTTTAGCAAGGTTTTAGAGAATCAACAAAGATAAGAAATAGGAGTTCTGAAGTTTTAGAGGAAATATAACACATTCTGGAAAGTTCTTATTTACTGCGCCTCAGGAACAAAAGGAATATTATAATAGAGGCATTTTAATGAGACTTCAAACTTTCTTGGCGACGAAGATTGAAGAATTCTTTTCCGTTTTCCAGCCAAGTAAGAATTTTGAAGTGGTCCAAGCATTCGCTCGACGATTTTAAGAAGCCCACGATGCTCTCGCTTCTGATTGCCTGAAGATGGATGCTATAACGGCGTCCGAAAGCTTGAACCATTCCCAAATTCTTACTTGGCTGGAAACCCGACAAAAATTCTTCAAGAGGCATTTTAATTTCAATGTTAACTCAATGTAAATTATTACAAAAGATGAATCAGTGTAGAGATGATTAGTAGTGGTTTTTTTTTTATGAGAAATTAGAATAACATAAGAAACTTGTTCTCGCAAAGAAATACAGACAGTCCCAGACTTATGATGTTCGATTTACGATTTTTCAACTTCACGATGGTCGACTTCGATACAATAAAAACCATACTCGCACATAACTAAAGGAATCACTGATCTGTTTTTGGATTTTTAGAAAAATCCAAAAACAGATCAGTGATTCCTTTATCTTCCGAAAGTAGAGTAATATATCTAAAGGTTGATAAACTAGGTGGTTTAAAAATGGCGTCAAACCGACACAAGATTATTGAATACACTTCTGTTCTGTGTACAGACAAGCAGCAATTTCCTAAACTATATCTTATAATTTACTGAAGTTCATAAGACGATATCAATAGGTCAATGAATAGTCTGGCATCAGATATTCTTGGAAGACATCTCAACTAACCATCCACTGATTTTGGTGAAAACCCTGAGGAAGCAAATACCTGGGAGGCTAAAGACTAGAAGGCAGAATTACCGTATCCCAGAATATCAAATAGCGATTTCACATAAACCTTAAATTTTAAGACAAACAAAACAACAATTTCCCTGAAATGTTGCACAGAAACTTCCAAGAATCTGTGACAATATAAGTTTCTCGATGACAGGAAATTGTCAGGTTTCTTCATAATAAATTTCCCTCAAGTTATGCAAAAGTAATTTTGATAGGAGCGAATAGATGCAACTGCATGCGTAACAATTACAACTTATCAATTGCAGAATTTTAAGAATTAAGTCGTAATTTTCTGTAATACAGTATTACTGATGGTTGCTTGTAATCCACTAGCATTAAATGCAAGAGTCTCCAAAGCAGACTTTTCGATAAAATGTCGGGAAATAAAGAACTATCCTCAAGTATCAGATAAATAATTCTTTGAAAAATCTTGAACAGCTGTTGACTTTTTTTTTCTGTAGAATTTAGAATGTCTTCTTTAACTGAGGAGCCTGACACAGACAGAACGCCTCCGCATTTCAGCAGACACAAAACAAACGATTGCATGCAAATTTCCAAGGAAGTTGTGTAGGAACGGATGGACCACGACTTTTTCTTTTCCTAAAGTTGACAAATATTTTAGGTTGCTGAATAGTGGTAAGCCACAATTGTTAAACGATAAAAGAAGCATCAAATGAGATACAAAACTACCTACAGAACTGCTAAAGGAACGTGAGACATTTGAACGGTGTTTGAACGGTGAGCAGATAAATTATTTCGAACATGTAATTTCGTTGTAAACATTAATTTTGAATAAAAGTCAAATTGGGGCGTTTTATGCTTTACTCTGTTGTCTTATGTGAATAGTCTTTTTTAAGGAGGCAACTTTGAAAACTGTGATAGGAAGGAATAAAAGAGAGATATGAGGTCATATTTTGAGGGTTGGAGGAATGGAGATCAATATAACTGTATTTTTGTTTTACGTTCGATCCTAAATTAGCAGTAAGCTTATATCAACTTTTAAGGAAATTTGTCCAGCCGTTTTAGCGTAATGTACAAAGAGGAGAAAAATATTGAAATGGAATAATAAGGCTTCGCGTATTCAGTGAATTTATTCAGTAAGAACAATATAAGCCGTCCAGGAATATAATAAATAAGAAAAAAACAAATTCACTAGCCAAGTAATAGACAGAAAGGTGGTTTTGTTTTGGGTTTGGCCTCAAATGGATTTAGCAGTTTTATTGAAAGAAGCAATGTAGGATATGGAAATGAATGTATATATAAAGGAATAATGAATTTCAAATCATTATTTTTCCTAATTATTTATCTAATAATTCCTCCACGAAATAAGAATTAAAAACATATTATTTGTCCAGATGTTGGATGATTCAAATGGCGAAATCTACTAAGATTTCCAAGGCAAATGAGCTACTGCATCAACTTCGCGTAAAAGGAGACCTGTTCTTCGACGACATTTCAATAACACTTCAGGAAGGCTTTGACAGAAGATGGAAGGGTCAAGGACGGAGGATGATTAGAAAAGGAATGACAGAGACAACGAAAGCACGGAAGAGAATAGAAGAGAAGGAATTTATAATGCTCTTCCTAGTTTTGACTAGGTGTCTGTAACTCGTCCTTATTCCTTGTATATTATAATATTAAAGAGAAGGATAAAAATCAATGAATATCAATTGAAAAAAAAAATGAAAACAAAATTCTCTTTGATGATGGCTCAGATTGGTGGGAAAACATAATTTTTGTGCACTAATGGAATTTTTAGTTTATCATTAATAATTATTATAATTATGTTATCTTGATTTTTATTAAAAAAAAAAAAAACCCTAAAAATGAAATTTTTTTTTTGTTTTTTTGCCAACTTGGAAGTGATTAATAATAATTTAAATTCGCACTTGTAATAAAATGTAGAAAAACAGGCCATTCAAAAAAATAAAGTCTGGAAATCTTATATTCTAATTACATTTTATATTCAATTGATCCATACTTTTTTTGTAGTTCATTCCTCCTATAATATCTATATAAAATCTTCAACATCACTCAAAATAAATGTAAATAATTACGTTTATTTTGAGTGATGGTGAAGATTTTATACAATTACATTTTTATTATAAAATATTCAATGTAATAGTATTACAATATTCTATGTAAGTTACTTTACTGTTGTGAATGTAAACTAGAGGCTGAATGAGTAGCTTTAATAAATATTCACACTTTCTTAAGTTTTTCAGTTTTTTAATTTCACTATCTCTTAAAAATCGTCTTTAAAAAAGGAGAATTCTAATTTACCAATCAGGTCTTGCAATGCAGTAGAATAACAATACCTGATTTGTTATTTTTGATCAGTAACATGCCAATTTGAATGTAGACTGGGGGTTGTTACAAATGTTATTTCTGATAACAAATGATTGCCTTAAAGCTTTTGTTTTCATCATTACTGCCAATACAGTTACACCTTTGGAATGTGTATCTCCATATTCTTAACACAGTATTGAAGTAGCTCGATTTCTCATTTTTTCCCCCCAATACTTCCTTTCCAAGTTATGAATTCTTTGTCAACAAATTCTTCGAAGATAAGAAATGTAGGTTGTAAAATGAGTATTTTGAGTGTTTTGTTTTGACGTGCAAATTACCTGCAGCAAATTTTCTAATTCTTGATATTGGCTTCCGGATCGAGTATTATAATGACAAAAATAAATATTTAACTTGTTTTACGGTCCTCGGCATCGCATTACTGCATAATCCATTAATCCAATATCGTTTTAAAAATAACCATTGTCTTATAAGGCCAAAGACATTTAATAGCGCTTTTTTAGGAGTCCGTCTCCGCTAGGGGGAGCCTCCTGCAGTTTATTAACAGCTTTGCATTTTCTTAAATCGATTTCCACTGTCGTTTATTAAAGCAATTGTGGGTTTTATGCTTCGGGGTTCCTCGAGATGGCGCTGTGTCCGGGTGGTCCACGGGATATCGGATGATCGCCTTCTCTTTTTACGACGTTAAGGGGAGCCTTTTTTCTTATCATCAAAACGTATCGATTCTTTCCTCTCCAAAAATGTCTGAAAAAGCAGCATGGGTCCTCTTAATTAGCTATAAGAAACGGATTGTAATTGTTAGCAAGGAGGACCCCAGTGCGACTGAATATGGATGGACGTTAAGTGAGTCTTAGAAGGGATTCGATCTGAGCATAAAGACACTTCTGCATAAAATATCACGCTTGATTAAAACACCGCACAGATCCAGCCAACAACCTATTATTTGGGGAATTTTTTAAGTTTCTAAAATGATAGGGGGAAACTTTAAAATTCTCTTCGTCATGAATAACTAATGAAATAGAAGTTCTTGAGGAAGTGGAAGAGTCTTTTTTTAAACGAAAAAAAGATTGATTATTCTCTAAAAATGCAAATTTCTTTCTTCAAAGATTCTTTTCGTGCTACAGATGCTTCATATCACTCTAATAAATGAACTTATTGCAATAAATTGATATATTTTTAGTGAATATATATTTACAGGGTAAATATTTTTTATTAATTCGATGTAATTTTATTAATTTTATTACATCTAATACTTAATATTTTGAGTTAGGTTGAGGCCGTTTTAACGGAATGTTATTGGAGCGAAAAGAATTAAGTTCTTAAAAAAATCCAAGTCAAATGTGTTACTTGAGTTTCTAGAACAACGCGACTGATTTTGATATTTTTTGGCATGAAATTACAGGACTTAAAGTGATAGTTATCTCGAAGCTATTCCTCAAAACAATGATGTTCTTTTAGAATTAACACCCAAAATTACAAACAAACAAACAATAACAAGTAATAACGAAGAACCATCTCCTTCGAAACTACTGAGCAAATGGTTTGCAGTTGTGAAGTCTTAGATGTTTGTAGTTCAATAACAAAAACAATCGATTAGATTTGTGAGGAATAATCAACCATTAAAACAACAACAAATTATAGGTTGCCCCTATGAAAAATGGCGATTCTAGTATACATATGTATATATATCGAGTAAATAGCGAGGCAACACACATTTAATAAATATAAACTTTAATAATAGTGACAAACAGTTCAACGCAAACAGTTCTTTATCAGCAGTAAAGTTAATTTTATCATTAGAATGTCTTTTAAATATTGTTTTAAATCGAAACTGTTACTGTTATTAAATGTTTATAATTCTTAAATGACTGCTGCCTTGTTTTATACTAAGTCACCATCACGTTAAAGGAAGATCGCTAAAGTGTATATAGATCTTACATAAGAGTGAATAATGAAAATTAACTATAAATTTCTGCAACCTTAATTGAATCTTAATTATTAGAAGTATGGTGAAAAACTTGAGCATCATAACTTGTGCTCTTTTAAGACTGTAGCTGCCATTGATGTCTTGAAGAGGAGAAATTTATGAGAGACAGAAAGTGGTGATGACTCGAATGACAATAAGGTCCCTGATTTAAATCGTCGTAGATGTCTTGGCTTCTTTCCGCCCTGATCTGACTAAATTGTCGACCAACAGTATAAAGGGAGTTAACAGTCTCAGAACACACAGTGACTCTTTGACGCATCTCGTGAGGCTGGGCGGGGCTCAGATGGCCGTAAACGTGTCCGTAACTTTTCTTCCAATCCGGAATCTGAATTATATTGGGTTCAAGCAAGAAAAGAAGACACGCACGTCACTTCACTTTTTTCCTTTCGGTGACTGCTTCAACTTTTACAAGTCTTCCTTTGCACGAAGAAACGACAAAAAGAAAGAAAAGGAAGAGAGAAAAAGCTTTACGAAAGACGGAAATAAAAATTTCAGAGGCTGAGTCGAGTAGCATTCATTATTTGTCACCATTTCGGCGAGGGTCGAAGTCAGATTCACTTGCCTGATTATACTGAGCGGCGCAAAGGCTCTTACACATAAAAGGATGTAAAGAGGGCGTTTGTTCCATTCGCAAGAGGGGAGGAGGGGGGAAATCCTGGTTCTCGCGACTCACCACCCCTCCGCTTCTCAACACCACATTAAAGAAAGTGGCAACTCCAAGGCTTTCAACTTTGCCATCAAATTGGAAATCTCACTCTGGGGAGATCATCATCATATCGCATTCCGAGACATAGAAATACTCTTCAAGTCTTCAACCGTCAATAAGGCTAATAATGTCAGAACAGTATTACTTTTAGGTGTTTTGTTAGCGGAATTCAGGAAGATGAAATTTCTCACCATCTTTTTTTTTTTCATCTACTACAGAATTCAAGTCAAATAAACAATAAGTAAATATTATTTGTAAATCATATTGTTTGTTATGTGTATAAAATAGTGGTTGAAAAGTAATGAAGATTTTATTTTTTATTTTTATTTTTACTGAAAAGAGAAATCAGTAATTTTAAATTAAATAACGCTGATTTGTGAAGGAAAGGTTTTAGCCACAATATACGATTTAGAATATTAGTCTCACGTTTCTCTGATTTCTCTATAAAGGATCCAAACATATAAAGAAGTCACTGAGAAGACATTGTTTTTCACAACTAATCCAGAAAAGCAAATTCCATAAAACATCACTTATTAACTATCAGTTATTTCCACACATAGATCTTTCAAACTAATATGACTACGGTGGAAATGTAAATAAATAAAAAAAAATTAAATCACTGTTAAAGTGACATAAAACCTTTTAATTTATATTTTGATAATTAAATATAACCACAATTTACATCTACGGGAAATATTATTTTTATTCAATCTTTAATAATTTAAGGATTTTCTGTTAAAACAAGGTTTACTATTTTTGTCAACATAATTTTTATAATGTTAAGATGTTAAAAAGTGAACATCTGGACTTGGGAGTACGAGTTTTGTTTTGTTTTGCGGCAACGAATGGTTTTTATCACAATATTCACAATAGCTTATGCGTTGTTGAATATGTAAGTCAGATGAAATTGTATACCTAGAATTCGAAAACAAAAATAAATGACTGCTCAATAAAAAAATAACATACAATGGCTTATTATCATACTTAATGTATGATAATGTATGTATTTTTAGTTGGAATTCATGATGAGGCAAAAAAACAACAAAAGGTGATCTGAAAGATATGTCTAAGAAATAGAGAAGGCAGTAAAATATTCTGAAATAAATCAATAGTTTGGAATGAAATGGCTGAGGAAAGCAACTATGTTACTCCTAATTGATGAATCAGATCTATTTTGATTCTATTGGGTTACTATCGTAGATACCCAGTAGATCTTTCTAGGTCAGATTTAGAATCACAGTAAACAGATAAGTCAAGGAAGGAAGCGAACAAGAGAGGCTCTCATTAAGTCCTATCTGAGATCACTAACTAACAAGCTTCTTCTACCAGATAACAAAAAAATAAACAAACTCTTCATTCAATGAGGAAATCAACTGGAAACAACAAGGAAAAGCAACGAATTAAAAGTAGATTCATGGGTTTTATAGTGAGTTACTGTTTGATGATTAAAGAGATAAAAAAAAAATCAGGCATTGATTCAGGTGCAAATGGTACGTAATTTGTTTGAAAACTTCGAAAAGCTCAGGTTCAATATATTTTTACCGTTTTTATTATCATTATTATTATTTTTCTTTGAAACAGTTAATGATTTTACGGGTTGTTTAGCTAACTCAATAAACATGTAGTTAAACAGCACAACGTAGAAGCTATGCTCGAAAGAAAAAAAAATCTATATTTTGTAATTCTTGCATATTATCGGGATTTCCCCAATTTTTTGGATTTATGATTCTGTATTTATAATGGAATTCAGGGAGAAACTTTTCAGAATTTGTTTGAATTTGGTAAAATACTTTGACAAATCCCCCATAAGGTATGTTTTTATATCAATTACATAGCATCAAATTTTTTTTTTTTTTTTTAAAGTTATAAAGTATAAGTTACAAAATTTATTGAATTCAATAAATAAGTAAAGTTTAAATGAGAGTGAATGTTTATTTTATTTTAATTTATTTTATAATTAAAAAAAAATAAATGTTCATTCTTATTTAAACATTAATTATTTATTGAAGTCAATAAATTTCTAATTGCTCAATTAAAGAAAAATGAATCAAATCCCTATTTACTAAAACTAAATCTATTTTTATATTATTTTTTTTCTTCTAAAAAGCTTACGGTAGGTTGAAAGCAACTTAATAAGTTATGAAATAAGTTCATACTCACAAGCCACGCCCCCAGTCAGTAGATCTCCGTGATTCAAAAATATTGTCACCTGAAATATCCATAAATTCACAAGAACTTTCACTGTCCTCATTGTAAAGGACATTCCCGCTTCGTCATACCCAATGACTTGTTCCCAATTCCGTGAACATCCAACTCTGCAGAACTGTCAACTCAAGGCTCCTAACAGACCGTCACTGACTTATTTTCGTGCAATCTTGTCGATACTGTTTTTCTCTTCGTGAGTCATACACAACAACACTGCATAATTTGACTTTTGGCAAAGACCCAAGCAATAAATATGTTTGAATTTTACATATAAAGGAAGATTATCAACATTAACTTTTCGGGTGAATGAAGATATGCTTAAAACTGCGTATTTCACAGAAAAGGTCGTTGGGGTTATCTTTAGAAGCCCAGAAAGAAAAGTTCTCGAATCAAATGGAATCAACAAGACGACCAGAACACCTCTACAGTCAAGGAATGGCCTGCATCTCAAAGTCATCGAGTCCAAAGTCAGCGGAAACGAAGCGTTACACTAAGAATGGCTGTGCTATCGAAAGGTCGCTGGGATCTGAGTGTTCATCTCTCGGACCCAACCCGCTCCGTGGTTTTGCAGCCCGAGGAGAGGGTGGGCTCGAGTTTCCTGGTGGACTGGTCCAAGGTTGAGAGAAGGGGCGCGTCGAAAAAGTAATGGCAATGGTTGAACTCTCAGCGTCTCCGCAGTCCTTCTTCTTCGAAACCAAAAATTTCGCGGCACGCACAGTACGACGGGGTCGCCATTTATAACGAGAAGAAGAGAAGAAAGAATTTAAGTTATGCGAAACAGAAAATGGTCACATTCATCACCCATTTCGTTCACCTTTCGTTCTTAATAGAGTTCCAGCAGTAATCAGCAACAGCAGACAACTAACAAGAACTGCTAACATGTATTCTCATTAAGCCAGTCTCAAAGAACATTGGCTAATTATTCCTTGGTTATTTTAAAAACCAAACGCTAATTAGAAAAGAAAAAACAAATCAATACACTCTTGGGAGCCTCCGCCTTATTCTATCCACAATAACCTTAATGAAGTACAAGTTATTTTAAAGCCCAGGGAGAAGAAATTAACATGAGTCAGTACCTAAAAACTAAGAAATACGAAACATTTACGGAATTGGTAGAATAAATAGTAGTATTAATAACCAGTAATAAAAAAGATCATATAATGGATTTTCATGATTATTTCTGGATAACACCTACTGAACATTAATCTAATGATTATTCATAAATACATATTAATAAAAATATAATAATTTAAAAGCACTAGAATTATAATTTGAAAGTTTAATTCCTTTAAAGTATAAAAGATCAGTTATGTTTGTTAGTAAAGGAAAATAAATAATAAATATAATTTTGGAAAATTATTATAACAGTTTCGACAATTTATAAGTAATGTAACATTATTTAATTGAAAAGTGTCTATGCGTAATTCTGAAAGAAAATATAAAATACGAATTGGTGACGATGAATTCAAGTTTACATAACTTTATTCCTGAGGAAGAATTTGATTGTAAGAATTTCTCTTACACTGGATTTGAAGACGGGCTTTTAGATTTTAATGTATTTATGTATTTTTAATATAAAAGTCAAATTCAAACAGATTTATCAAATCAGGCAAACTGTAAAACAGTTGATAAAAAGCTGAAATCGTATTCAAAGAGGAAACAAGACTCCTATTGCCTCAGGGGAGAACTATTTCTTTCTTTATAGCTTTTATGATGCTTTTGTTGATCGCTTGCTGAAGATGAATTACTTTGAATTAACATTAAGTAAATCTGCTTTTAATTTTAATATACTTTACTTCTACAACAAGGAGTTGTTGTTTTCGGGAAGCAGCCTGGCAATTTATAATTTCCTTTTAATGAAATTGTTATTTGTGTGTATGTGTTTGGAAACATATATATATATATGTATGAACAACAAAATAATAGAAACTAAACTAACAACTATTATTTGTCATTACCATACACAAAACATATATTAATATTATAAAAAAAAATATCTTCAGAAGATTGTATACTGATGTATTTAGTCACTCTATGTATATACTTCTGTATGTGTGTGTGTGTATATATATATGTGTGTGTGTATACCTGAATGTGTATGTATGTGTACACATGTGTATATGTACTGTACATTTTTGTATGTGTGCATGTATGTATGTGTTACATGTAAGAATAGACGCTTTTGTTTGTATGTTTATCTCTATAAATACTGTATATAGATTATTTTAGAAACCAAAATAGGCATCATGTATGCATGTTAGTTAGTCTGTAACTAAATATGTAACTATCATTGTAGATATATCTACATAATACGAAAATCATTATGTAAATAGGGAAATTTATTTTATCTTCTTGTATTTATTACTCTTATTATAGGACTATTGTTTTCATTATAATCATTCTTTCACCTGGTCAAAAATGTATCTTTTATCTTTAGTTTTTAGATATTTTTAATTGTTTTTTACATACGTATATTTTAATACAAAAAAAACAACACCTGTTGACAGGAAATTAACTTCCCTAACGGGACTGAGTTATATATTCAAGGATATTACCAATAAAAATAAAAACTTCATAAATCTTTACTTCATTGCCAATGAAGGAACAGAGATTAACTTCTTCTCCTACTTAAGTAAAGAATATTTTATGTTTTCATTACTGTAAGACGTTATTCTTGTAAAAAAAATCTTTATTGCTATTTATTTATTTTACAAACAACAGCATATATTTAATTAAATAATTCCAGGCCAACACACAAAACTAGTTTAAAATTTATATTAAAACTACTAAAATATTACAAATGTCTTCGCTCTGCCCGACAGAGCTTTAAAATCTATTACACTGTAAAAGGAGCCCTGTCAAAGCTCTGCGGAGCAGAGCGAAACGTTTGTAATATTTCAGTATTTTAAAGATAAATTTTAAATTAGTTTTGTGTGTTGGCCTGCAATTATTATATTGAACGATATTACACACGTTAATTTATTTTAATATAACAGCATAAAATTTCGTTAATTACAAATTTTGTTATTTCTATTTTGAAATCTTCATTTTCTTAGAAAATATTACAACAGTTTTAAATTTAACTGATTAAGTTGTTAAAAAAAAAAAAAGAAAAAAGAAAACGAAAAAGAACCCAGATATTACGTATTATATTACGACTGCAAATTAACTAAAGGAATTAGGATGCATATTCTAATCTGAAATTACTTTATTTTTCCACTCTTTTAAAAAGCTTTTAGGAGGTCATTTAAAATATTCTGGTTACACAGCAGATAAGTGAATTGGATGTTTTTTTTTAATATAAAAAAAAATAAAAAAAAGGAAACTTTGAAATGATGGGAATTTTGACCAAAGCCAATGGAAATAAAGATAAAAATAAAAACTTCCATCTAATGGAAGAACTTTTATTACTTAGTTTTACCCTTATACTTTCTCAACGTCTTGCTAGATAAGATTTACTATTTAATTTTGTAGAACTTTCTTTTCTTCTCAATCTATCAATAAAATCTATAAATAATCCAATATCAAAGTAGGAAAATTAATAAAATATCAACAAAACGATAAATCATGTCTTTGAAATTAAACTCTATAATAATAATCCAAGTATTAACAGCCTGCTTTCACTGTTAATCTAGATTTATTAATAATAAAATAAAACAGCAACTGAACAGTCCTGTATCCAATGATATTAGGACTTCATTTGATAAACCACTCTACCAATTATACTGAGGAAACAAAAGAAATAGAACCTAATTGTCTGACAATCATCATTTTCAGGCATCAAATTATCCAATTTAAGATAATCTTTTCAGTTAAATTTTATATTCTTTGATGACTTTATTTATAACGATATTGGAAGTTTACTTCCGTTTATTTAAGGACAACCAAAAATATTGTTTTCAGTTAAACAAAGGAGAATTTTCAAAATAAACATTGTAAAATTACTGAGAAAAGCATTTCAGGACAGAGAAGTGAATATATATAGTATATAGTGAATTATACATATATAATTGAAAGTCTTTTATTTACGGAACTTCACTACTAAACTAGTAGTTAGATTAAGGGTTAAATTACAAAGTATATGGCTTAGATAAACCACAGAGAGATACTTCTGCAATTAATAATTACAGCTAATAATACTACGTCAATAATCTATGAATATAACCTTATATGTTCTAATATTTAAACAAAATACATAGGTAATACTAAAAATGATACAAGATACATCCTACTCTTTTCATTGCTATTTTTCGCAGTTTTATTTCTGTAAATATAGCAATCAAAAGAAGAGGATGTATCTTGTATCATTTTTAGTATAACCTTTTATATCAAGGTCACTGGAAACGTAAATTAAAGCGTTAAGGGTAGTCCTAGGCAAGGATAAGGAATTTCAACGAACGTTTATAGCTTCACAAAAAATTAACGTTATGCGGTAAGCAATCCAGAAACCAAACAACTCCAAGGTTAGTTTATAAATGGTTCTATTTAAATTACAAGATCAGCTATGCATTAGGAATAGCTGGACATTTCATCATGGTTATAACACTTTTAGGAGTAAATGTCATATTCCAGGTTAAACCAAGTGTTTGGATGGATATTGGATTACTCTTACTTTTTTATGGACTTTACTATGGTAAAGATTTTGCTGAAATTAACGAGATGTTTGTTGAATTATAAATTCAAGATAAACAACTTTTAGAGTAGTGTAACGGAGTCTATATCGTAAGCTGAATGGTTTGCTTTGCTTTCGAAGACGATTCATTAATAGCGCTTTATTTTTAAACGAACTTAGTTTTCTATCTAAGTCTGTAAATTACATAATTTATTTTGCTCTTTTTGATTTAAGTAATATAATACAGTGAAACCTGCTAAGTTGACCACCCAGTGGTTCCACGTTTTCGTGGTCAACTTAGATAGGTGGTCAACTTACCAAGGGTACAACACTTACTTTTTGATTTTCATATTTTATCATCTACGTACTACTACTATACATATACATAGTACAGTATTACAAAATTATACAAAATATGAAATCAAAATGATACAAAATAGGAATAATATTGCTTATTAGGGTTAAACATTAATTATACATACGTATTAATTATTGGATATTGTCATAGTTACTACTGTAGGTACTACAGTAATAGGTTGAACAGAAACAAGTTAATTTAATTATGAAACTCGATTTATTATTACAGTAATACATTTCAGATAGATATAATAAACTTAGTGTACGTATTAAGGGTTTTGTATTTCACACACACTATACTGGAAAGTATAGTACTTCACACATACTATACTAAAATTCTGGAAGTGGTCAACTTACAAAGGTTTTGAACTATGCTATGTGACAAATTCTACCTAATTACCTGGTCAACATACAAGTTAGACAGGTGGTCAACTTATAAAGGGTTCACTCAATGTTAAAGTAATTAAGCCATTCCGTTCCTGGTCAATTAGGTCAACTTAGACAGGTGGTCAACTTGACAGGTTTCACTGTAATAAGAATAAATTTCCTAATTCCATTCTATAAAATATACATTTACCTGTGGAATAGCGCCATCTAGCAAACGAAAGAAACTTCTAAATCATTTTTTCTTAATGAAAACAAAAAAAAAGCGATTTAAAATTTAAACCAAACTTGCACTACTCGCAAAATAATTCAGGAAAAAAAAATCAGTAACTAGATTCTGTAAGCAGCATTAGTCTTTTTTTCTATTGCGATAACATTAGTGAAGAAATTATCATAAGACAATCCTCGAAGAATAAGTAATATATTCATTTTACGAAAAAGTCACAGAATAGGTAATGTTATTGGCTATTGTTAATAGACAACATAAATTAATTTACCTAGTAATAAATTAATTTAACAGATGCCATCATTTAACTGCAAATCAAGCTGATTCACGGAAGTCCCCTAGTAAACAGTGGGTCTTATTTATACACGGCTTTTGATAAATACATACATTTTTTTTAAACCCTATTAAAACACCCTATTTCTGGCCCGCATTAGGGCAGAAGCATGAATACTGTCTTTTTAGAATTGCTTTATTAGTTCTACAAAGCAACAAGTTGATTCTAGATAAATAAACCTAGATATGTCCTTTTAATATTATTATAATATATTACAATTTTAAAAACACATATCAGAGTTAATTTTCAAATTAAATTCCGATGTAATACTAGAATTATAATTTTGAAAGTTCTTTCATTTAAATATTAGAAAGTAATTATTTAAAATAGTAGTACAGAAAATTAAGTATAAAAGTATTGTAATAATAATTATAATAATTCACATATAATATAATATTATTCGGTTATTAAATATCTAACTTAATTGAATAACTGATATTTTGAACATTTATTATCAGTTGAGGCTTTTAAGAGTGAATTCAAATATTCTGATTACAGAAAAGATAACAGGAACATTCTTAAAAAAAAAGGAAGATAATTTTGAATGGACGCCATTTTCTATCAAAGCCAATGGAAAGAAGGTTAAAAATCCAAGTGTCATTGGTTACGAAAGAACTTTATTAATTAATAAAGACTTAATTTACATTTAAGACTTAATTTGTCTTAAATGTAAATTTGTGTTTACAAGTGTTTTAGTAAGTTCTAATATTAGAAGCAGAACTAATTCTTTCCCTTTTAATTTGGTATATTTCTAAAATATGTAAATTTTTTTATAATAAAATTCAGCAATTATTAATAAAACGAAGGTTGCACAGTTCTTTCCAATAATTCATTGAAAAACAATTAATTCATTTCGAAATTTTAAGTTTTTATCGTGTATTTGCTGAGTAACAGCTCCCCATCACTGTATTTCATAAACGTTACTTCCCTTTTAAGTCTTTTTAATACAGCAGGTCTAATCTAAGGGTAATTTCCATGTAATACGTTCTAACTGTTTCCTGATAGAACACGCTGCTCAAAACGTGTCTACAATTACTGGTTTCTTTCCAACATCTTGTTAGTTTCTTTGGCCAAAGGTGGGCTCCTTTCTTCTCCTCATTTGAATTTCAATCCCTTTGGATGTTGTGCTTCACAAAAGCACGATGACCTTCAAGTCGGCTCTTAAGTCTAATCTGTCCTCTGAAGAGAAAGCAGGTACTTTACATGTGTACAATCCCCGTCTAAGAGGACTTCGTCGCCTTTCTCTTCTCTTCATCCGTATTCCTTCTCGTTCGTTTTGCCTATCCTGTTTGTCCTTTTCCAAGTGGTTCTTTTACACCTTTCTTATTTTCATATGAAAAAAAGAAAGAAAGAAACCTATGGATAAAGTATCTCCTTCGTGTCACAGCCAGTCTTTACTTTCCTGGAACGTTTTATTTCTCTAAGAAGGAGTTGGTCTACATTACTGAGAGCAAGTGGGGGAAAAAAATTCAAAATGGCTTCAAATCAGCTAAAAAATTATGAATTTTGAAGTTTGTCGTTTGTTGCAAGACCACAAATAAATCAAAAAATATTGTGTGGTTCAAATTATCAAAATATATATTATATTTGGAGAAGACATTCAACCAGTTCGATCAAAAAAAAAAAAAAAATAACTATAACAAATTTACAGTAATGAAAAAAAAGAGAATAAGATATGGGATCGTAGAATCTATAAAAAAAATAAAACGAAAATAAAAGAAAGAAAAATCCTGTCTTTCTCTTTAATACAGATAATAATCAATATCACCAAATATATAGTTATATGGATGTCAAATTCTAAATCCTGGTTATTTTGCCTTTTTTTTTTTTTTTTTTCTAACTTATACAAGTTACAAGCTAAGTAACAAAGATTTCTTGAGCAATAAAAGTAATTCCAATTGCTTTTAATAATTTATCAATAGCTATTAAATGGTTGTTAATATAAATAATACAGCACCTGTTGATAGTAATTAAGAGTTCCTTAAAGGACTGGAATTGTAATCCTATTACAGTAGAATCTCAATGAACCGAAGTGGTCGGGACCGGACCTAAGTCGGTAAATCGAAAATTCCGGATAAAAGAGAGCACTTAAAAATGGCTGTCAGAAGACCGCAAAAATTTTAATAGTGGATTTTAAACATGTACACATGTACAAAATAACTAAATGTATTGTTTTTAATTATATTACTATAATTATAAATAATAAATTTCATCAATAGATGTCACACAAGTCAGAAAATGCAACGTAAATGTTTATATGACATACGATACATACTTTACATTGGCTTAAACGGAAGTTTGATCTGCCATAAGCATGACTGATGTCGTTTAGCCGCAGTGTCCCGAAGTTGTTTCAGTAGCATAAGTTCTGTAGAATCAGAGTCTGTCTGTTGCTCCAACCACATCAGTCCGTTAGCAAAACATTCAAAAGCATCGGAGTTGCTTATTTTAGAAGTTTCACCTGCTTCAATTCTACTCACAATTTGGAACTTCTGTTCCACTGTTAACAAAACGCGTTTTCGTTTAGTGGGCTCCAAGGCATAAATAAATGAATATTCTACATTTCGGTAAAGCCAACGCTTCTGAGTCGGAAAGTAGCCAATAGAAAGGCAGATGGTCTTGGAGATGAATGGAATTTCCGACAAGAGGGGGGATGGGGGTGGGAGAAATTGTTTGTTTACTAAAAAAAAAAAAATAACTTAAGGAAACCGATGTCGGTTAAACGAGGTTCCGGTTAAAAGAGTTTCGGATAATCGAGTTCTACTGTATAAGGACATTAAAAAAAAAGCCTGAAATTTATTCCTTGAAATACTGTATAAAAGCTTTTTTTCTTCTTATTCTAGGCATTATTGATACTCGATGACAATATCTAAAACTGCATTGACACAATCTAAGCTGTTTATAACCAATGAACCCACTGTAAATCATTTATAAAAATGCTGGATGAAGCACCAGAAAAATCAATTATTTTGAGGAAAGATCGAATTATCTGAATTGCTGAGAATTAATGTTAAACCATTGATGTAATTTCCGAAATTGCCATTTCCAATATCCAATCGTATGCAGAAGTTCCACTTTGAAGCACAAATAATTTCTAGTATAGATACTCCGAGTAAGAGATAATAATAATTAGCAGAGAAAGAGAGAAGATGAAGGAAAAGAAAAGTCGTTGCTAATAATTATGATTCACAGCGCTTTTGAATTGACTGCTAAGTTTGATCACTGATAAAATTGTCTGCTGATATTAAGGATGATTTGCCGGTAATGAAAATACAAGATTATGGAAACGAGTAACTTTGTAACACAAATGGTGTTTTATTCATTACATCACTTAAATAAAATAGTTTTAAATTGAATTAACCGTTACACTTACCTGGCTGATAGTTTGTTCTACAGCTAAGGTCGTTAAGGAACGACTATTGCTGTAAATTATTTTTATAAGTGATATTTATAATTAATTTTTTCAGAAGGAAAGATGGTGGCTGTATGAAAACAAATTTTCCCAATACATTTTTAAATTTAAACTTTAATCCAGTAACAGCAAAAAAGTTCATCACACTGAAAAATTATGAGGCATGTTGAGATTTTTAACCTTAAAGAAATAAAAATACAATAGGATACAAACTAATTTCGTTGTTATAACTTCTACTGAAAAATTTGCATGCACTGTTATGAAATTTCTGTTAGTTAAATAAATGTGTATCAGATTTTTGAACTTCTTGAGAAAAGAAATTTCGTGAATAATGCTGGAGCATCGATCTCGAGAGAATTAATTTCGTTCAAGAAGCTTATCAAGACAAAGTTAAAGATTCAAATCACGTGATCGTAATAAGCTACATTCGAAAAGCTATCAAAATCAGCAATCGAGAAAGTTACAATGAGATCCCTTTCATTTTAGATTTTTCTTAATATCTTGTGAACAAAATATGAAAAATCTTATATTTTCCCTTCACTGAACTCTTCCCTCTTCTTGATGAGATCCTGGCTACGATGCTGCTAAAATATATATAAACTATACAAAAAAAACAGAAGTTTAAATAACATTCAGAAAGTTCTAAATAAGCGATGACAAGCTAAGATAACCACAAACGTTCCATTTAGTATCATGTCGTGACGGGTTATAATAATTACAAAAAGTTTGACACTGAAACGACACAAAAATAGAGATCTTCTCACCCACTGTACTGCTTTGGTGTCAAGTTATTGTGATCCTAATTTCCAATAAGACACCTCTAGACCACACATAGTTTCAGAGGAAGGTTAACGTAACGTCAACACTTTATTGGAAGCCGTGTCCCCCAATCTGTCTCCATTCGGACATTCCTGAATGCCAATTACATTCAAGGCATTAACCACATAAGATCTGCAAGGGAAGAATGTTGGGTCAGCTGTTTATTGGTGACCGTTAAAAGAAAAGTGTTTATATACTGGGAAGACTGTCTAAAGGCCGCGTTTGATTATCAATTAACGATTACACTCTGCACTACGTGCCCAATGATCACAGGCTTATTTCTCTCTCCCTCTCATTTCGAAAATGCATAGATTAGGTCCTACTTTTGTCTGCTTGGATACCTAGTTGAAAGTTAAATCCTATGTACACCGCTACCACTGGCACTGGAAGTATTTCGAAGCGTCATGCATAGATAACTGCTTTTAGGTGAAACTATTTTATTCAAAGAATGTAGCCAGTACAAAACCATTTGTTTTTTAGTTTTTTCAATGTAGCCAGTTTTAGTTTTCTTTTTCAGTATTCTAATGTAATTTAATAAGCTGATTTCATCAGTGGTTTAACTGGTCTCCAATAGATCTATGATTCTAGAAAGAAATAGAACTTCTTCGGTTTTTGAGAGTTCTGAAAAGTAGTAACCTAACCTAATGGCTATCTAAACTTTAAAATAATAGCTATCTGTTTATGTGTATTTATAAATATATACACGTCTAAAAGTCACATATATATATAATGGTGTATATGTTTAAGAAACAAGTGTTTGAATATATTTGAAGATAATTTTATGTAGATGTTATATCACGTGCAATATCCTATTTTGAAATTGTTTATAAACTAATCTTCAGAATCTGACAGGGAGAGCTTTCTCTAGTACCACTATAATAGCAAAAAATAATCCTATGATTTTCGGCTGAGAATTTTTCTTATTCAAAGTTTGGTGACCAAAGCACAACTTTTCCTGGCTAGGCAACATGGATCATCAGGTATACGATTACAGAGCTGAAATATGAAGTTAACTTAAATTCCTAATTTGTACTTAATGCCTCATATTGCTTGAACCTGATACAATCTTTTCCCTTTTGATTTTATTTTTTCTGAATATCTTAATCTAATACAGATTATGAATTAATGATACAGTAGCTTTAAATTTCGGGTTTCTATTTAATCTTAAATTCCATCTCCATTTCTGTCTCCATTACAGGATGAGATTTCCTCATTATAGTCGTTTTTCTGCTTCGACTAAAAGCACTTTGTATTTAATGGAAGAGATTATCTCAGCTTTGGTCAGCTTTCCAAAAAGAAAACCACGGATCCTCTAAGGAAAGGAGAAGCTGCTTAAGAAGAAAGAATTCCTCCTCTCAAGGAAGTGGAAGGAAGAAGTTCCGCTAAGAAGAAACATTCGAAACCAAGTAGACAAATGGATGTAAGATAAAAGTAAGCATTTTTATAAAAGCAATTGGACATTTTTTTATAAAAGTTTGCAAGAGATTACAGTAATTCTATATTATTTATTTAATTGGAATAAGAATTAACTGAATCTCTTAAATACATAGCCTTATTGTTTTACTTCAAAGTACATTTCTTTTTTTTTTTTTTTTGGTCTTTTCTAATAAGAGCTAATTAAAATGGCTTCCAACAGTAAATTCCTGCAAATCTTTGTTCGGAAGATTTGAATCTTATCTATGAACTTCCCAATCATACATGAAAAGCCAATTTATTGTTACGGAATGTTAATGCACTAAAAAAAATATCAAATTACTTTATAGCGAGGTACGATATTACGATAATGTAAGAGAGATATGATTGTATTTTGTTAGTAGACAATCAATAAGATAAAAGTATTTATAAAAAATCGATTTGTATTAGACCTATAAAAAATTGAATTTTGTAGCATATTTTATAATATGAACTATTTGTTAGAATTTACCAAATTATCTTTTTCCTAGATCATTATTTTACTTGCAGGATATCCCGATATTACGATATATTATATTTCAGTTCTTTGTCGTAAAGCACTAGACTGCGAAGCACTACGTTTCTTTTTACTTATCGATACAGCAATTGAAGATACCGGTGCAAAAAGGAGGCAGCTCCATACATTGACGATTTTTTGTTTTTAATCGCTACGAGTTTATAGAAAGGCGCTCCATCGATTGGTGCAAAAACGAGGCAGCTCCGTTAACTCATAAGGGAAATACAATGGATATATAAATATATATATATGCCTCCTGATTGGATTCGGTGCAAAAAGGGGACAGTTTTTTGCTTCTCCTGAAAAATTTGCTGAAATGGAGCTGCCTCCTTTTTGCACCGGTGTCTTCAATTGTAATATATCTACATCACTTCTGTAAATAAAGCATTTATAACTAATGTAAACACTGTACTCATATGATTCTGTCATACACGAGCTTTAAAATTCATCTTCAATTCAGTTTACGAAAAGAGTAATCACAAAAGAAAATATATGAACAGTTTAGGATTCATTTAATCCCAAAGAGATGCAGCATTAACTGACGCCATTTGGACGCCGAAGGAGTAGCGTCATATGTATTCATTTGTTCTTGAGCTTTTGAATCCATGGCGAAGTTTGAAGTAGACAAAATAAAAGAATATTTCAAATCAGCTGCAGAGCCACGGAGAAATGAGAAAGAGATAAAGCAAAAGTATTTTATTTATGATTTTCGATATTAATAGTGAAAAAAAAATATTCGTATTAAAAGCAATCTAAACATTCAGCACAATTCAAAAATTACAAAGATTTTTTTTGATAGGAATGACAGGTCACTGATGAACACTATCATTCTAAACCTTCCATTTCGCCCATCAAGCTACTGATCACAAGAATCTCTACTTCTTTCGCTGCTTATCTTGTTTGATAAACGATGGAGAAATCTTTTTAGATAAGGTCACTTGATTGTTCTTCGTTGACCTAATAAGTTTCATTTTTTTCGTATGCAGTTCAATTCTTAGATTAAATATAAAATAATTCAATGTAAAATTCTATTAATCATTATTTAATTCAATCCTATGAAGAGATGAATATCCAATTTGTTTGTTTACATTTCAACCAATGGTTTCGACTCCGAAAGTAACAAGTTCTTACTACAATTGCAACTTCATTTGTGAATTTTCATTACTTTACAGAATTATTCTATATTTTAGCGATTTATTTAATATTCAGAAAGTGGCAGCAAACATTGTCGATTTTTCGAAGTTTGGTTTGTTTTACGGAAGTGCATTAAGATCCCATTCACCAATCGGAAATCCACAAGATATCTTTGTTTGTGACACGGATTAGATTTTCAACTGAAACTATTTTGATTTTATAAAAAAAATATCCACAGAATTCTAAAGCATTTTGAACAGAATGGTAAATATATTAGGATTAAAGTTTATATTCTGAACTTGAATATTCAAAAAGATATTCAGTACTTCTCTAACTCTTTTCCTAACAGTAGCTATGAATGTAGCTAAGATTTCGGAAGGAAATTGTCGTTCAGGCACAACCTTATGGTCAAGGCGACCATATGACTGATGGGTCTGAACCTGGGTTCGAATCCCGGAGTGGGGCTGGATGTTTCTTCCTTCTTCAGTGTTTGCCTCCTCTTATAAGAGACAAAGGCTGACTGTCACCTTACAGGTACGTCCTGGATAGTTATCCAAACGACAGCAGCAGTAATTACTCCATCAAAAAACAAATGCTAATTTTTAGAAATTCTTTATATCTAGGATAACTTTTAACACAATATATGTTTTGAACTTAATGCATTAGTATTAAAAAAAATCTTTATTTTATGTTATTTTTTTTATAGTTTTTAAGTTATTAAAAATGTATGTATTTCATTGAAAAGTTGCTATTGCTATTAATATTAATTTAAATACTAAGATCCTCTACGACCTAGTCATAGGCTTAACTAACATTGACTAACAAAGATATCAAAAAATGATTTTTGAAATCTATAAACTGAAATACAGACGGTGTTATTAGTTTAATATACGGAATAGCGAAACAAATTTCTGTCACACTGAATTTTTTTCTATTATGTAATTCGTTAAAAATGGCGGTGATTCGGTACAGACCAATTTCGCACCTATTACGAAACAGATAAAAATACATCATTTATCAGTGGCTGTTAATGGGTAACGGTATTTTTGGATGCAACTGTATAATGTTATACAGTAATTAACTTTATAATTTAATATATGATATATGAATTATTAGTGTCTCCTGTCACAAAATATTTTATTAAATTACGATCTGATTTATTGTTAATAGATTACATTCATTAAAAGAAAAAAAAAAATATAACATAATAATCGAGATTTGTTAATTTATTTTAGAGTCACTTATTTTGTTTCACATCTTGAATTAAAATAGATTGTTCATATAAAATAAATATGTATAAATTATATGACATAATTTTCACTGTTCTTTTTATTTTCTATCAATAAAACAGAAAGATAAAGAAAGATAATAAAAAATAAATAAAGAACTATAATTTGGAGCATTCTGGAGTTGGTTGGAGGGCAGTGTCATTCTCTCTCTTCTACTCTTAAGTGGTTTACAAGCATCGTTCGCCAAGACACGATCCTTCCATTTGCTCTCCCTCCTCCCCTTCTACGATTCCCGGATTGCTGAGGAATCGAAGAAGTGTCGTCCCCTTGCACCTCCCAACCACCACCTCTGTCAGGAGAATTAAGTTCAAGTCGAGCACGCATCAACTGCCACAGACAACTCTCAAGCACAGAGAATTTAACACAACACATTTTCCAATATGATAGAGAATTACAAAGTTAGGTATTACAGACCATTTCATGTTAAAAAACAGAGATTAACAGTAATACTAAGAACGTATAAAATCTTCACCTTTACCTTCAGCAACAATAAAATACATCTATAAAAATACAAGATTTTATCGTACAGTATACTCTCGAGATCTCGAAAACCTTGATATGTCGAAAAATTATTTTTCCCCTTGATATTACTTATTCATCTAATGTTAATTTTAATTCTTATGTCGAAGAGTTTTCACTCAAAACCTTGTTATGTCGAATATTGTTCAAAGTAAAAAATGAATTTTTCAGGAAAAATCGCCGTTCAGTTGTGTGTGGTGGAAGGAGGATGCGGGTGTGCGATAGTATGTCTCGTGAAAAACGTGGAAAACGATGACTTTGCCGTTATTTTTCAAATAGAAAAATTGGTTGAAGAACAATTTCAAAAGAGGTGTCGCCATGCCACGATACTGGACTTTTTTAAAAAATTCTAGCAATGTAAGTTTGTTGTATTTTTACTAATTCTTTTCAATTTTATGTACCGGTAATTATTTTCGACTATTTTTAAAAATTAAAATTGTCATTGTTATATTTAGACTTATTGTCAACTATCATTACATATTTATACTTATTCTCATCTATCAACACTAATTTTTAGAATATTATTTCATATCTTGTATTTTTACTGAATTTTTATGTTTTGGTTATGACCTTGCTATCTCGAAAACTCGCTATCTCGAATTTTTTTTTTAGCGTCCCTTCGACTTCGAGATATGAGAGTATACTGTATTGAATTGTTATTGGAAAATTCTAAATTATGTTGCATTGTGAATCTTACAGATATATTGTAAGTTTGTTTTTTTTTAGATAAAATACAATTATAAATAAATTCGTGGAAAGAAAACTGCAAACTAATGAATATAGTATTAATTCAAATTGTAATAAAAAAATTCTGAAGTCAATCTTCAATTCTGAAGATAAAAAATCAATAGCAAGTACATTTCTATTTAGCTACAGACAGGCCGCGCGGTTGGCGATGTCGCTAAGACATTGGCTTTTCACCTCTAGTATCGGGTTCGGTTCTCATATGGGTTTCTTGGACGATCCGCGCTGGGCAGGTTTTCTCGGGGTTCTCCCATTTCCGCTGCACTTCTCCCACCATATTTTCTCAGTCTTTCTCTCCTTCTGTCCTCGTTTCCGTGGGATAGCGCAATAGACCAATGGTCGCAGTGCTTGGCTTCTCTGCCATCCACACTCATCACACGTAACATAGTTACAGACAAATATTAAGCTAATATTATGTTGATGTACAAATATAATATTCCTAAAAATATATCAGTGAAGAAGATGCATTCCGCCCTAACGTGAGCATAATTTACTGGCGTAACATACGTAGTTCATTATAAGTGTCACTCTAAATACGAATTTTGCATTAAAATTCTCTTCCCTATTTTTCAGACTAAAGTATGCAACTATAGAAAACACAATACTACTACTAATATCATTGTCTTTAGTTTGAAATTATGAGAAATGAAATAAGAAAATTATTAGTTGATAATATAAAACCACGTAAATAATGACAGTAATTTTTAACTAGCTAAATTCTATTCACATACAACATAACCGCAATGACTGAAATTCGTAAATATTATAGCTAATAATTACTTATAATAATAATTACCAAAAAAATATTAAAAATAATATTTACTACTAATAATAGTAAACCATTATTAATAATTTCATCTTTGGCCATTTACTAGCTAAAAAATTAATGGTTTCTCTTTAATAATTAAATTAATTGAAACAGAATTACAATTCGTTTACATTGTAATAATAATCGATTATAATTGAATTCTTAATAAATTCTATAAAAATAATCCAACTTTAATTCTAAGTTTGCAATATGTTCAATTAATATTGTCTGAATGTAAGAGTTTCTTCAAAATTCGATAATAAATTACTATTTTAAGTTATTCTTTATTGAATTGAGGCTAAGACAAGCAGAGCAAATTAATCTGATTTCTTCGACATTAATCTTAATTGTTAGACACAAAATAAAGACCGGTGTTTGGTAAAACGAGCTCCACCAAAAGCCCAGAAGATATCCGTGGCTTTGAAGGAGGCGATAATTAACTCCGCTGCTGATGGTAAACCTCAGGGTTTTATTCGAAACATCAGGCGAACGTGAAAGACTGACTGGAGGGAAGAGCAATTAATCTATTCCTGGGTACCGGAAGGAATTAGAGTGGGCGGCCGCAAAACTCGATGACCACTGGCTCCCGATTAGGCGCGGTCGCCCATGGCTTCTGTGAGCCGTGAAACAAACCATCCGAGCGGCAGAGAAAGTCTATGGGACGGAGACAAACCCCCAGAAACAACTGATAGAGAATATGTCTGACGTCGTTCATAGTAGAATACGTCAATTTGACGTCGTTGTTAGTTAAAATCAAGGATTACTGAAGGCTGTCCTTAATTAACAGAGGAATCGATTTCATCGTTCTGAAACGCTAGAGGCGCCTCCAATTTCAACAGGTGTCACAACAAACTTCATTATTCAAACTCAGAAGTTTTGAAATACTAAATAGTCCAAGAAAATACCAACATTTTTACATGAAAGTTTTCTTCTTGCATGATCATGAGATTGATAACTTCATCAAACTCAAGTTGAGTCATAATTACAAGTCTTGTCTTAAAATACAAAACAATTATAACCACAATAAATACAAAAAGTTTCTGAAAGAATTTGATGCCTTACCTTATACTCTTTCGTTTTCTTTTTCTTACAGTCATGAAAATAATTCAAATAGTCTCCGTTGTTGTTGTGTTTTTAATCAGATCTACTGAACATCACAGGTGAAAAAAAAAAACCTGCCGGTAGGTTGAAACGTTCTGACTTTCTGTAGATGTTTTTAAACGACGCAAATTATATAAGTAATTTTAGTATTCATGTATTTTATAGGGATCTCGCCAATTCTTTGGATTTACAGTAGAGTCCCGACTATCCGAGTTAATGTGGACCAAGACTAACTCGGATATAGAAAAATTCGGTTAAACCGAAAATTGTAAATAAAATAAATCGTCTAGGTTTAAATGTATATTTTAACAAATACAAAAGTTATACAGATATACCATATACAATTCATATTGAAAGAGTTCTTTACTTAAAAAAGTCCTTAATTGTTTTGTTTTTTTTGTTTTACGTTACTTTGACGTTTTTCTGCAGCAATGTTTCGGCATTTTTTTAAGGATAACCCAGGATTGTTGGTGTCGAAACCATTCCCCGTTTCCAGGTAGGGGGTCATATGACTAGACGAACGAAGATTAATTTGCGAAAAAAAAATCCTAGAAATTGTTGACAGCTCGGTTAAAGCGGAAACTCGGATAATCGGGGTTTTACTCTATATCTATTTTATCCCTTTCTTTTGCGTAACAGTATTTATGTCATTTTTTTTTAAAACAAAAATAAAATCCACATTACTTACTTACATTGGTTGAATCTATGACTTCTAGCTAATCTAAAGCTCGCCCAGAGGATTAATAAGCGGATTAATATTCGTTTGTTTACTATAGTCCATCGATGGAAGTTCACAGTTTTGGTTCTATTGTTTTTTTGTGGGAATCTTCTTGTGCTAATTTCTTGACATTAAACACACGGCAAAGATGTAACAATGTTAGAATCGTCTCAAATGTGCATACTACGTTTCAAGAAGATTCTTCCAGCAGTTGTTATTAGACGAGGGGTTCATCCACACACACTGACTGATTTGATGACTCACTCTGCTGGAAAGTAGCTAATAATAAGAAAGCACACGTTTTGTAACTCTGTAAGATAAAGTAATGCATAGGAATAACAATTATTTCCTTTGTGCTTAACCTTAAAAATCAAATCTAACTTAAATCTCAAACACGGATAATTTTGTGTTGAGACATCCACTTCATAGAACAATTCATAGAAAATTAAGCCGGTGTCATCTACAAATAACAGCATCTATTCACATAATTGTATATAGTTATTATCTCGTAGGCCTGTATAGTTTTCCACATCTGTCTGCGTCTAACGCACTTCCGTAACGCACTTCCTCTGTGTTTGGAAAATAACTTTAATTTCCTGTGAATAATTTGAAATAATTTCTACAACTGAAACGTTCGCGACGGGAATCGAACCTGCAACCTTCTGATCCGAAGGCATACGTCTTATCCATTAGACTACATTCAAATTACTGTTGTTAAATCTTATCACTCCCTTTATGTGTGTGACGCAATGAGAGAAGAGTCAGAGAAAAACAATAACTCATTAATATTAGCCTACTAGATTAACATTTAAATTTCACTGTTCATTTTTTTTAGCCTACTACAAGTGCAGGCAGGACGAGAATTAAGATGCAGAAGCTTGACCTCAGCGACAACTGAAGAGTCGTTAGAGACATTTCTCGACATGAATGAAGAAATTAAAAATAATATTGAAACAGAAAAAAAATTCTACTTAATACTCTATCTCAACTAAAAAACACTGTTCTCCCGTCATTGTTGACAAGGGCATATACGCTAATATAGACCTACAATGAAACATTTCGTAGACACCAATCATCATCACACTTCTAAACTACTTCTAAAAGTAGACGTGTAGATCAAACATTTTAACTTTAAAAGCTCTGATTAAATAAATAGTTAAAAAACAATTGAGAAATAAAAAGCATTCTGGGTAAAAATTAGATAAGTGGCTAAATCTAATTCCCGACATTTATAACCCGGAAAAATTGTTTAATTGAAATTAAATGTTTAAAACATTTATAATATCTCCTTATTAATCATATCAAATATGTTTAAGATAAAAAAAATAAAAATTCTCTCTCTCTGGTGTAAACTGTCTTTACGACAGGTTTCAATTGGACGCTCTCCATTTTCTTCTATCCTGTGCATCTTTCTTCAATTGTTCATACTTTCTTCCCCTTTTAACATCATCCAGCATTCCAATCCTTCTTCTTCCTCTTCCTCTCTTTCCTTCTACTTTTCCTTCTATTATTCTTTGTTGTAGACAATTTCTTCGTAGCACATGTCCTAACCAAGATGTTTTTCTCTTGCTTATGGTTTCTAACAATTTCCTTTTTTCACCTATTCTTGTTAAAACGTCCTCATTCCTTACTCTATCCGACCATTTCACTTTTAACATTCTTCTCCAGAGCCACATTTCAAAACTTTCTAGAAATCTTTCCTCCTTCTTTTTAATAGTCCATGATTCACTACTATATAACATCACACTCCAAACAAAACATCTAGCAAACCTTTTCCTTAATTCTATTGAAATGCCTTGTGCTGTTAACAGTGCTTTTACCTTTTCAATATGAAAACTCGTATTTCCTACCGGGCGAAAATTCCATGTTCGCACCTTCAGTTCACTATAATTTAAAATATTGTTATTTCCAAACATGAAATCTGGGTTTAAAAAAATTATTATATTATAGAACATAATATGAAAACTAAAATGTAAGCTAATATGTAATTTGATAATATTTCAGAGGTTTTTGTAGCGGCGACTATACTACTAGTCATTTTCCTGCTCCAAATTAAAATCACATTCATTGTTCCATTTCTTTAAAGATTATGATTTATCAGAGGCTTTGTTATCTTGATTTTCCTTCATATTGTTCCTTTATAGTAAGACATTACAGTTCAATTATGTTAGTAGTTGATTGAATTTCATTTTCCAATTAATAAGAATGGGAGTGATCATTATCCTGTACCTTGTCATTCGGTTGTACCTTGTCAGTGGAAGTCATTTTCCTGTCAGACTGTTCATTTTCTTGGCACATCACTTTTAAAAATTAAAGCTATAACATCTACTTAAGTGTATGAAAAGTGATTTTGTTGTCAATAATAAGTTAACAGTAAGTGAATTAGAAATTAATAAATGCATATTTCTTAATTTTTTTCCAATATTTTTCTGTGTTTCATTTTAGCCACTTATCTAATTTTTACCCTTCTACAGGATGATATCTGCTTTCTAAACAAAGTCTCTGACCAACTATTTCGCATCAATACAAAAGAGCTCAAATTCATTTGTAAATAAAAACTTTGAAAGTACCGGTACCTAACAAAAAAAAAAATCAAACAAATTATTAAAATTAAGATGCAAAATTAGCTTTACGAGCAAATTAGCAAATTACCAAAAAGATGAATAACAATGTTCTACGTTACTGAAGTCTAATTCACTTCATTTCCATTGAATTTCATCACTTGTAGAAATGAAAGACAACATATTACAGATGTAAGCAGAACTTATATCTGAAGATCATATTGTTACCGGTTGATTAGCCACCCACCCCTCTAAGGAATCGCTTCGTCTAGCCTTGCGTCCCTGTTGCAAGTCGAACAGCCCAAAGGTGAAAACAAGGACTATTCAGCCTTATAAAGAGAGACAGAGCGAAGCTTAAGCAGATCGTTTCGGGGCAGGAGCCCAGGGAAGAAGCAGCTGAGTTCGTTCAGTAGCAAGGAGCCACAAGGAGTCTCTCCAGTCGGAGTAAAGTGCATACACGTTCGTGATAAGAAGACCGACTACGGAGAAGTTATCCATAGCCGATGAGAACTTACCTGAGGCCTCAGAGTTCCAGAGATGTACGTGATAAGAAGAGTGACGGAGAAGTTATCCATAGCCGTTAAACTGATTTAATTTAAACTGAAGGAGTACGCGGTGGATGTTTCTAGGAGAAGGCTGGCACAATTGTTATAAGTTGCAGTACTTTTCATTGATAATAAAGGAAATAAAGACTCAGTCAGACTCTGATGAATCTAACGTTCACTGTGGTGAAGACGTTTCTCGAGACTCGCAGTAAGAACCCCAAGCAAGCGGCCATTTGTGGGACGACGAGTCAGAAGCCACGCCAGCGCGCCTTCTTTCGACTCACCGTCGCACTGCCCGGTAGCAATATCAGTTACATAAAAGAGGAAGTGTTGAGATTCTAAAGCTAATTCATCATTATAATTCCCTGTCAGTTATTCTGTCACGCTCTGTTAGTTAATCTGCTCATTTTATCGTAACTGCGGTTTTATTTAAAGGAATCTGACATGTTTCCAGCTTTTCCACATGGGGAAAGTTTTGTCTACGCAAATAGAAAAATGATTGCATTTCTACACAACCGATTAACTATTTTAAACTTTAGAGTTGAGTTCACGTCTTTATTTGATTATTGTTATTTCACAAGCAGTGTTTCAATGGGCCTTCCTTCTTTAATGGTTTGCCACCGCATAAACTGTTTAATTGGAACCTTCGCAGATAAGATGACACAAGAATTTAAAGAGAAGGATTCTGAACCAACGACATATTGGATGTTACAATCTTCTCCATGTTCGGATTGGACATTTACAACCTGACTGCCTCCAGCATTGTTTGAATCAGAAAGTAAGAAGAATAACAAACCTCCTTCTCAGATACATATACTTTTATTTTATTATATATAATCTTACAAGGCTTCGGCTAAACCCAGAAAACTCAGATTCGTTAGAGAAAAAAATATCAAATCTTGCTTAATTTTATTTTAAGTAAGTTGTTGTCATCGTGAAATATTACCTTAAATATGTGTAAATGAGTTTCTGAAAATGAATCAAAATTCACAAGTAATGAATAAATTGGAGAAGATACTAAATTAAGGAAATATCATAGTTCATAGCTCAAGATAAGCCACTGATAGAAAATCTTACTGCTCTTAAGAACAACATAGGTTAATGTGAATATCAAGCTTTATACTACATAAGGTTGTAGTTTAAACAGTGTCACTGTAGCTACGTAAATTGCAAGCATTAGCAAGTGGTGAGATGCTTTAGATTAATTTGCAACTCTTAACATCAGATGTTTCGTTTGAAAGTTAATGTATAATAGGTACGTTGAAGGAAATGTTACCTATGGTTGGTGAAAGATGAGTCTGCAGATGTCATGTACTATCTTTACCTATCATTTGGGGGTGGATATTAAACATGAAAAATACTTTGTTACAGCTTACAAACTGTCACTAATTCTGATTGCATTTGCATTGTATTATATTAATAATATCAGCATTTTACAAAAGATTTTGAATATGTAATGAAGAGAGAGTGTTTTCTTTGATCTGAACCAAAGTCTGTTTTTAGCTTTAGAACCTTTTTAAAAGAAATCAAAAATGAAGCAGAATTTAAAGATGTTCAATACAGTTATCAAGACGGCAGAGGATGCGATAGATTTAAGCTCTATTTACAAGATTGTAGGATTTCTAAAAGGTAATGCTAGAATCAATGATCGGAAAAAAGTAAACAAAAAAAAAATAAATGAATAAAATTAGAAACAGGAAATTAGAAATAAAATTAGTTTAGCAAAGTAAGAGCAAAGTACAGTTTTTCTACCTTCATTTCTGGTTAAAAGGAGTAGTTAAGCTACGGATATGCCTCATATAAGAAAAAGTAATTCCATTTCATTAATCTTCGGAAATAAATATATTTTTTTTGTAACTATTACGGCAGGTTTTTATCAATGATTTTATTTAGATGTAATATTATGTAAGTTATTGAATTATGTAATAAATGGAATTGAAGATCATTAACATAATGCAAAAGTCAATTTAGCAATTCAAAGAGACAGAAGCATTTTGTTTCTTTGTGGGAAATTCTGTGACGTTCCCAGGATGAAAAATAAGAAAAAAAAGACCCTATCCATATCAGAGTTCTGAAATCTTTTTATGCCCCCGATTTAATCTTCATTAAAATACGGAGATACTTTTTTGTTAGTTTTGAAAAATAGGGGTAATATTTTTTTAAAGAAATAATATTTAAAATAAAAATTATTTAACATGTAGAAAATTCATGTGGGGGAAAAAATCCCTGTTTATTACATTATTATTTTTTTAGGGTTAAGAAAAAAAAATTCTGATTCACTCTACTGAATTCCTCGTTTGATAAATGTGAAATAAATGTGAAAGGATATGTTCCGTTGAGGTCATGGTTCCCACAATGTTCGCTATGATTTTGGTATGGGATGGATATCTTAGCCAGACGCAATGAGCTTTGCAAAAGGTGATAAATGGCTGTCAGTTGCGAAGGAAGTCAGTCATATTCATCGTCCCTCAGGGAACGAGAGAAAAGTGGCTGGAGATGAGTTTTCCATGCGCTCACTCTGGTTTCACCGTGGGAGCCCCGTGCAGCTGTCGGAGTCTTCCGTCCACCGTCAAACAGACCTTTCTTCCGAACTCAAAACCCCCACTTTCATTTGGGGATGAAAATGCAATTACGCTCGATATTCCGACTGTCTTCGGCACAATCTCAGCGATCTCGGGACTGGCTTTAAAGTGACGGATCCCGTCGATCACAGCCCAACTTCCGCAACGTAATGGTGGAGAAAATTTTCAAACCTACCCACGTCTAAATTAATAAAAAGAAAAATGGCTTTTTTCGTTTATTTAAATGAGTTACTTGTGATTTCCAGGAAATAAATAAATCAGAAATCCCTGGAGATGTTACTCCTTAAAATTTATTTATTATTTTTCTTCGTTTCAACATACAAAACAAACAAGATCTTGAAAACGATAAAAACAAAAAGCCCTACAGTCCGTTTTCGTTTACGAGAGCCTTCAACGCTTTTGCGCATGCGTCAGGTCTCCTTTGATTTCTTCCAAATAGGGGCGAGGAAGATGGGATGTTTACTTTTTATTGCGTAAGTTTACTAGTAGCTGGGTTCTATTTGCGCTTTTCGGGAAAGAATTATGGAAAGAATAAATACTATTGCAAAAATGCTCCTCCGTTATTTTTTTCTTAAAAGCGAAAATGTCCAAAAGAATTTCTTAGGAAAGTACCCATCTCAGCATATCACCCTTTTGAGGAGTAGAATCGTCCCTCAGTGGTAGCTCTACCATTCAGAAACGGTCTGTACATATATTTTTAATTATAATATATCTGCTAAATATAAACATGCAATTCGCTTTACTTATTGAAATTGTTTAAATCGGCTTTTTAATTAAATTCCAGTCTATCAAATTACGCGCAAATTAAGGGATTCCCTAAAAGGATTAATATTCAATGTTTAAACTATTATTTACGTTCCAATGTTTAACTATGGGAATTTTTGTCACTATAATTTCTCTACACAAACACATTTGGAAAAGATTTTACGTATAAAAGTTAGATGTGTCCTTAAATCTATCTACCAAGTTTCAGGAAGATACATCTAGATGATGAAAATTTGTTAATGGAGAACATAAACACACAGACAGACTGAGTGATCTAAGTCTCACTTCTCTGAGATAACAGCTAAAAAAAAAAGGCGCTCATTCAAGTTAGGATTATTGAAATAAAACAAACAAACGATATTAAATTCTTAATCACAGAATTACAAGAAATTAAAAACAAAGAATTAAAAAACTATACATTTTTAAATTAAAAACCCTATTTTGTAATATTTGTTTTTGTTTATAAAGCCAATTTTAAATAAATTTACTTTGCATAATAAGATTAACAACATGTTTTTCAAATTAAATTAATTAATTAAAAGTATTACTTTAATTGATAGAATTTGACATTTTTATCATAAAAAAGTATATTAATCATTACAAAATACTATTAATCAAGGCACTTAATCATCAATTTTTTAAAAAGACAAAAGCCATTGAAATTGCGTTTTTCTGAATATTAAAACGCTTTGCCTCTGAGATTCCAATATGGCGCTTACCTCAGTCCTGTCTTCTGGTTTGCTGCGTTTATTTATTTATAAAATCAATGGAAATTATATTCAATTTTCCTTTTACATTTACAATGAAAAATTGATGAAGGCGAATAACTAATTACTTAAATGAATTTCATGTAAAACTAAAATTATGTGAATTTATAATTACATGTAGAAATGAAGGGAAGACCAATTTCTTCTTGAAACATGGTAGTGAGCATATCTGAAATCAGAAACAATTTTCGTGAATTCCATTCGTGTAATTATCTATCAATAATTTTTTACTTATAACTTATTCGGTCATTCAGTGACAATCTAAAGAACTGTCAGTCACATGACATAAGTTATCGCTTGTTATCTTAAATATTTCCTATCTAAATAACTAAGTATTTTTAAATTCTTTGTAAAATTGTTTTTTGTTTTTTTTTTTTTTTTTTTTTTTTTACCTCTAAAAGTTAAGATACTAAATTGCATTTTTTTCATTTTTTTAAGTCAAATCCAATGCTAAACAGGGATTTTTTTTGTTAAAAAGTCATTCTATTTTCTCTTATATATGAATATAATCAAAGAATGAGAAGTTACATGATTCTTCTCTCGACCGTAGTAAATGTCTGTGAATATCAATGAACGTTAATTTATTTCAGGCAATATCTTTAACATTCACTGATGTTCTGGGCTCTGAATACATTAGCACGAGATCTCAGTGAAATACTTCAAACAGTCTGTAGCAGAGGTAGAAAGACGAAGAGCAAACCATGTTTGAGCAACTTTCGTCACTGATCATCCCTGTAATTGGTATTTATCAGTTAGTATTTATCCTACAGAGATGAACACAATGAAGATCGAAACAGCACATCGATGGCTTAGCGCAAAAGTAGCGAATATCCAAGATGCAAGTTTTGAGAAAAAGCTGAATTAGTGGGGAAAATGGATACTTTTTCGCTAGTTTAGGTCCTAAAATCATAGGAAATATGCCATTTTGGAAGATTTGCTAGTTTTGCCCTACAAGAAGGCTCTTCAAGATACCTATTCCCACAAAACCCTAATTTTGTGTTTACTGGATATTCGCTACTTTTGCGCTAAGCCATCGACATAACGAAATGGCGAATTATTATTTGTTAAAACTCTGTTCTTATTTATATCTCACCAGGTAACAGATACATAATGGACTATTAGGTTTGCTTCAAGGAAAAAAACGAATTCGCGACAGAAATGCTTTAGCTTAAATAATCTTATAAAATAATATTATCTAAAAATAAAATAAATTAAAATAAAATAAAATAAAATAAACAATTAATTTGAAAATGACAGAGAAGATAAGGATTACACAGAATTGATATTCTTACATAGAAAAGTAATTATCCAAGAATTAATTTTATCCATCCGTGTAATTTGTACACTCTACTAATTATATTCAGGTCATACAAAAATCAGAGGATAAAGTAAGGTATTAACAAAAACAAGCAACTAACAGATATTTTGGAAGATTTGTTTTATTTTATGTTACTTTTCAAAATTGTGGAAGCTTCGACTATGTATAGTGTTAGAGTGATGACATCATTGCTTGATGTCAATGATATTTTGAGTTCAATTCGTCGTTTTAAATCTGATTTAAGGTCTGATGTAAATTGGACAAGGAAAAAGCTTGTTGTAGAGTTCTTTTTCTGGAGTTCTTCCTGGATGAAAGATGACCGTGGAAGATGAACGTTGTTTTGCTTCGGATAGATGTGAAATCACGAGAAAAACAGAAAGCAACTGGGAGACTTTCTAATGATTTTATTTTGATATTTTTCGTCCGAGCAAAACCGTATTTATATTTGCAAATATTGCATAAGGATATAATAGTCTAAACCAATCTTTAACGTCCAGTAAACTTTTGAAAACTTATAAATTTGTATCAATAAGAACTAGTTGACTGTAGTCGGCAGAATGACCTTCTGTTTTTGTTGATGGTGGCTTCGTTGACTGGACACGCTCTACAGTAGTGCAAAAAAACAGTAGGTGTCGAGGGCGGAGGAAGGTGTGTGAAGCAGATTGGAAAGTACATCAATCACTGTCATCAATATCTTTCATGCAACCTGTGCATTGAAAATGGACCAACTGTTTCCTA
This sequence comes from Thereuonema tuberculata, assembly GCA_023159025.1. NCBI lineage: Eukaryota > Metazoa > Arthropoda > Chilopoda > Scutigeromorpha > Scutigeridae > Thereuonema > Thereuonema tuberculata. The sequence continues at coordinate 6,965,571 of JAFIDM010005346.1, forward strand.
AAGATTCAGGAACTTCGATAGATAAAGATTGATTGGATTCATGATTTATCTCGGATTTGGACCAGGAGATAATAAAACGTAATAAAGCGCTTTGTGTCGGATTACTGATACTAAAAACTAAATAGGCCTACAATGAAACTACGTTTTATTTATAATAAAAAACTTTCATCAAAGCGTGGGAAAAAACACTGGTTCTGTCAATCTAACAAAATATATTTAAAAATATTGAGCCTATCACTCAAATTATCCGTTTAAAACTTTTAGTATTTATTTATTTCTATTGAATAGCATTTCCCATTTTATTTATTTACATGGAAACAATCTTTTTGAAATAAATAAATAAATAAATAAATAAATAAATAAATAAATAAATACACTATTTTTTAACTAATTTTTTCCCCAAATTTTTCTATTCCGTTGTTCATTTGTCCTTGTGTATTCTGCCATCTTTCGGCGGACACATCTAACCGGCTTCAGATGTGAATTGGTGGCTTGTAGGCAATCAAACTAATTAACTATACAATCACATGTCATTTTCTTTAACTTTTTTCCTTAACTATATTATTACTTTTTGTTTTAATTTCTCATTTTGGGAGTCATAAAAAATGATCAAATCTTAGTCTCCTTCAATATTTTCACTTGCCTTGAAAAGGGGGGGGGGGGGCGATTATTCAAAAGTGCAACTAAATGGAAAACTCTTAAAGGCCAATTAGAAGCTTGATTATTTACATTTTTAACAATAAAAACAGAACTGTACAGTCATAAAAAAAAAAAAATCTTCTTTTCGATTCCGATATGATTTTAGAAATAGAGTTAAATGTGGCTCTGATTCCAACTGCTGCAGCACAGCCCTGATTAAAAGAAAAGTTTATGAGCATTTTCTGTATTTTTATATATTCACGCTTTACTATGCTGCACTTACTGCCTAATGCTTGCTTACTGCCCCATGCATAATTTAATAAGTTCTTTGTTATTTAGAACAAACCCCACATGTGCGTCTTCTCCCCATAGACCCTTAGCCAGTGGTGCAACCCTAATGGAAATAAATGTTTACATAGAATTTTTAATATTTAATTCCATGGCTTTAATATTGAACGTAAGTTGTCGTTGTTCGTTAAACATTTACATTGCTTAAGAATTATATAAAAGAAAAATTGTTTGTTATTGCGCTTCATTTTTCCATGAAATCGTGGATCAGATATTTTTTAAATATTTACTAGGTTTTCGACGTTATTACCATGAGCAGCAATGCAACTTAGGAAGGGTATATTTACTAAAGTAAGTTTCTTATTCATTGTTTAAGATTTAGAAAGCTACACCTTATAACTTCGAATACTATTATATGGATTAGGCCCATCTTCCACAACCATCTCACGGACACATCAAAGTGATTTCAAGATATTAAAAAAAAATCATCTTCTTCCATTTCAAAAACTCAAGACTTCAACATTACGTATAACTTAAAACCATTTCCTACAGTTTGAATATTTTTTCTTCAATATATGTTATTATTGTTACAGTCATGATGTTTTCGATTCTTGTCAATTACAATTAACGTTACCGATCAGGAAATGTAAAACAAATATCGTTTTAATTAGGTAAATTGCCTTTATCAATATCTCCTTATTCATTTGTTGTTGAAGTTACAAAAATAACGACAGTTGAACCTTTTTTTATATGGATGAACACATAACTGCTACTATAAGTTTTAAGTGATCAACTGTGAAAATCAGCATCCCAAAAAAATGGACCATAATGGAAATATCTAGAATACTTTTGAAGTGCAATTCAAATCATTAATTACCTTCGATAAAAGAAACGCTGAGAAATACTTGAAGGTACAGGCATTAGATATCTACTATGGTAAAAAGGATTTGTAAGTCTTTATTAATGTTTTCTTGATGGTCATAAGATATTTTGATGGTGAATAAGATATTTTTGGATCTTACTTTCAACTATAATGAAAACTAATTTTTTTAGAGTTTGATGCATTAATTAAAATAAACATATTAGATTGAACTCTTGATTTTTATAAATGCTATAACCTAATATCTTCTTTCGGGTTGATTTGTACAACAAAAAAATTAAATTTTTTAGAAAAAGGTTCACGTGACTAGGAAAGTTCAATAAGTTAAAATGGATTTTTCCAAAACAATACTGCATTAAGCTACCAAATAAAATGGTAGCAAATGGTAGCATTTTTTTTTATAGCAAATAAAATGTCAGAAATTGTAAAAGTTATTTCCGCTTATGATAATAAATTACTGTAAAACGGAAGAATCAAGGTAGTACCAATATTAAAATCTTAATGGATTAAAATAACAAAAAGAATCTTGTAAAATTAATATTTGCCAGACGATTTGATAGTTTTTCTTTTCCCAATTTTTAACTTTTTGTAACTATGAGTCTCAAATAGAAAAATTCTTCAAACATAATGAACATCTGATCTTAAATTGGTAAGAGTTAAATTGATAACGACTTTTTTAATAATTGTTATGAATGATTAAATTGATGAATCAACAATTTTATGCTTTCAGAGAAATTTCCAAAAGATTTCATTTACTAAAATGTTGTTTAATGAGAATTTAGCAATAAAACTGAATTAACCAAGTCTTAAGAATTGTTCTGGAAAACGGAAGAGATCTTCCACTGCAGCGAAGTGGGCGTTTGTTTTCTTGGCTTGGTGCTTCGTTTAACTCCACGAAACGAAGTGTTTAGGTAATTACCCATTCTCCTGTCACCACCAGAGCCATTGCAAACCCCTTCCTGGGCCGCAGTGAAGATCCCTGGGGGCATCTAAAGACGACAAGGCGTCTGGCAAAGCGTCCATGACATCTGGGAAGAAAGTTCTAGATTTAAAAAAAAAAAGAGGTAGAAAGAAATGGAAAGCAAATAAACAAGGTGTGGGGGTTGATGAGAAGGGCTTGTTATCAAGATGATTAAAATAATAGATTGACATGTGTAAGCACTGTTCATATACACCCACTAACAGTAGTGCAACAGTTCTTATATGCAAAACAATTCCAGAAGAAATAAAAGGACTTGGTGAATGTATCTGAAGCAAAACAATTAAAAAAAAGTCATTTTAAATTTTTTTCTCCCTCAAAAAAAAAAAGTTACAAAATTAAATTTATATTTATACATCCTGTTCTGACACGGAAATTTAACACCGAATTTCCTGTTATTTCATTTTTAATAAATTTTCCTAAGTAAGTCAAGAAAAGTACCAGAATAATATCGGTACTTTCTTCAATTTGGATAAAATATTATAATTAAGTATTTATCCAAAATATTATAATATTATGTAAATATAATCGTTTAAGCAAATCATATGACAAAACAAATCATATTACAATTTCCTTTAGATATTCATTATTTTAAAATTTTTAACTGTAACTTCTTATAATAATGACAAAGTATTTTTTTTAAATAGAAGATGCAATACCACGATATCCTAGATTAAAAAAAAAAATCAATCAAATTACATTTGTTTCTTCCCTTTGATTTGATTTCTGTCTGAAGCGAATTAGTACCCTTCCGGAACCTATCGACAAAAGTTCGCTATATGCTCTACAGAATAAATAATTGTTTTTTTCCAAGTAACTAAGGTTTTAAGTAAAGATTTTGCTGAAATGTGCATTTCGATTAAGATACGTAAACCTTACGATCTGCGTACACTAGACCAGCCCGATTCGGTCAGAAAGGAAAAGAAAATTCCAACGAAGTTTATGAACACAGATGTCAATTAATGATTATATATTAGAACTGTCCCCAGTGGTACGGGATTCTCGAAAATCATCAGAAAAATCCTTGCAGATTTCGTGATGTTTATTCAAATGTATTTGATGACAGATAATTTTTGTAAAATATGCACCTGAAAATTAAAATTCATTCAATGTTTATTTTAAATAACATTATAAGCTTACTCTAAAATTTGATATATATTTTGTATCTCTAATTATTTTAGTTTATTCATAAGCAAAGCATTGATGGTGAAAAATAAAGAGATTTTTAATTTGCTTAAAGGTAATTGAATAAGAAAAGAATGATTTGTAATTTTCAAATGGATTAAGTACCTTAAGATCTCGAAGAAATTAACTTTGATTTCCTTTAGCTTATCGACTAATCTAATGAAAACGTAAATTTTAGTAATGATATTGAAAATCGTGCAATTCTGCTTTTTTTTTGATAGTTTTATAATTATGTTAATTAATTTTTACAATTATTCATAAATGGGGATCAGGTAACAGTTGAAAGGAGTCACGTGGTGATTATTTCAAGTGGTCCCCAGCATCTGTCAAATAGTTCCCTGTTTTTGGAGTTAAAACGGATTTGATGCGTTAGGCTGGTGATCGCTAGAGCCTTAACCTCTTCTATTCCTCACTTCCGTTAGAGGAAATTGTAATATTAATCTATTAATAAAACGGATTTACATTCTAGCAATCAAATAATAGCAAAGCCTGTCAAACATCCTCTTAACTCAAGGATTTAAACCGTTCAAAAATTGTAGATTTATTCTCGTCTGTTACCCAACGAAAAAATAATCACACAAACATTTTAAACTTTATATACAAGCTTATAATTAATGAACTACTTTAAAAAGCCTGAACTGCTTGCATTCAGTTCTATCTTTGTTCTTTTTTTATTAAGTCGTTAATTTTCGTGTGTGTTTTAAGTGTTTTCTCTTTCCTTCAGATCTGAATCTGTTGAGTCTCGTGAGAACTAACGATTTCCCCGGGGATTAAAGAAACCGTCTGCAAACAACCCGTCGCCATCTTTCTCCCATCAACGACTTTCAAGTGGCTAATTTTAACCCGTGGTTCATCAAAGACGAAAACTAAACTAAGAACTCACTATATTTCTTGCCTCAATATAAAGAATGACTGCTATTAAATCTATTTGTGTAGAAAAATAATTTATTACTAAGGAAATGTAGTAATAATCGACTGTTACCATTGGAATAATGATAGAAAACATCTAGAAAGAATTAAGAAAGCAACTGAAAGAACATTAACTTAAAGAGATAAAAATGAACAATTTGTGCATGGGATTGGCACCAATTAAAATATTGATCTGCTAAAACATTTTCTTTTACTAAGATATAAATGAGATTTGTATATTTGAGCCCCCCTCCAATATATTCCTAATTTAAGTAAAAATATTTTATGTGTTTTTCTTATTCTGAAAAGCGTAAATTCAGGCCACTTCACAGTTTTAATTTAAATATATAAATAAAAGTACAATAAAATGCAAGAACTTTGAAGATGGTCTACATCTCTTTTTTTCAAGCGGAGTAATGAACGTGTTTAACGTGTTTTTCATTATTCCGCTTGAAAAAGGGACGTAGACCATCTTGAAAGTGCTTGCATTTATTGTACTTTTATTTTTGTTTGTGGTGGCCTGAATTTACGCTTTTCATATTCCTAATACATTGGACATATTAGGACATAATGCACATATTAGACTTTTCTAATATAAAAGCTGTTATTTTATTATTGAAAAACGGATAATAATGATTTTTTTTTCATTTATTTCAACTTTTCAATATTTCCACACAAAAAATCTTGTCAGAGGATTTGGCCACAGAGAATTATTCGGGATTAAGATTTTTAACTTTTAAGTCAGATTCAACTACGAGAATTATAACAATAGTGTGAGTTTCAATCAATATGAACAAGGAGAAAAGAAGATATCATCGGAAATAGTTGAACATTTACTTAAGATTGCAAAAATAATCTTATTTTCAGTACAAATTCCAAAACATTGGTAGACTGTTTCAGTGATAACTATAATAGAGTTTAATATGAAACATCAGAAAATATGAATCACACACCACCTGTTTCAGTAACCTTCTTGTAACATTAGAAATGGAGTCGCAGCCCGCCGACATGAAAAATATGAGCAGGAATTTTATATAGGTTTTCTTAAAAATTTGTAAATTGAGATTAAATGTATATATTTTATTACAAATGGTTTATATTTTTTTAAACTAATAATTCACATTATTTTTTGAATGTGTGAAAGCCGAATTATCCTGAAGTCATTTTTTTATGGATAAAATCCTAATGTATCAATAAAACTTTCCAATAATCTTATATTAGCATTTTGTTTTGTTAGCAATGAGTATTTGATTGGTAGTCTTCTCAAAACTGTTAGTGGCGAAATGAATCCCAGCAGGATCATAGACATCCTTCACATTAAACTCTACAAGAGCTGCCAATCACCCCCACAAGGCCAGTGACTCACAGGTCAACTCACAAAGATCACATTACTTAGAACTGATTCCCTAAGTGATTTAAGAAAGAGAAATTGAGAAGCAAATTTAACTGGTATACTGCAATCTGTTTGTAAGAAAGCCAAAATCGCGAAAATATGTATAAATTATTTGAAGGGATATAATTAACATCGTGATATTGAATGCATCAAAGCACTGCTTTTGAATTTTTGATAATCTTGATATATACATAAAATGCCCAAATTGCAGAACCACTGCATAATATTGTATTATATTGCATTGGCCAAAATTTAAATAAATGAACTGCTATTTATAATAAAAAAAGTATACATTTTTTTTTAATCTATTTTTTCCTTTCTTACACATTTCTCATGCAAATCTAAATTTATTAAAATGTTAAGTAAGTATTAAAACATTCTGTGCATAATGATTTTTGATATTAATTATCAATGCTGTACCTACTGGTCGCATAGTAGCTGAGTTTTCATTTGTGATTCACAAGGGCTTAGATTCAAATTTCGAATAAGAAATGGATGTTTCTTTCACTCCTCCGATCAGTATTTTCACTCTGCTTTCGAGCTATGGTACTGTAGAATACAACAGAAAATCATCACCGTATTCTTTTTAAAAAGAGTAGTTGTTGGGCACACGAATGAATATGGCGGTTTCTTAATTCTGTCGAGATATTCAAGTAATTATCGGTTTTTGAATTGCCTAATACTTATATAATGATTGGTCTGTAGCAAGCTGTGCAATACCACTTACCTCGCCGTACTTCTGTTGGAAACCACTGAATTCAAAACAAGCAACCAAGCAAAAAAGCCACTTCCAAAATAGATCCAAAATTTTCCTAAGTATATTATTTATTTGTCGCCTGTTTTGCCAACCTCTTGGATACTACTGCCCTTGGCGGTTGCCCCACTCGCCTCTCTCCTAGTTGTTTACGACACCAATGAGCTTAAAGCTCATGTTAAAGAAAATCTTTTCTACATTTGATTATAGATATTTGTTGCTTAATTATCTTAAAATTAAGTTAGTTCTATAATACTGCTTAAGTTTGCAAATTTATAACTTGTTATTTTTTGGCATCCTAAAAACATACCCAGGATTCCTTATCTTTTATTGGAGGTTTAAAATCTCATTTTAGAAGAACTGAGGACAGGAAAAAAAATCACGAAAAAGCAGCACAAGAGATAATAAATACTGATTTGATTAGAGTTGGCCAAATGGTTTTTGAATTGAGTTTTTTTAATTACGAAATATATTTCCATTCTACTAGACAAACGATGAATGGTTGTGAGGGCGTTGTATGTTCCTTAGGGGGCCGATTTATGTTCACACGTTACAATTTCTTGAGCTATAAATGGGCCAACGGAAGTTGAACCTCTATCACACTCTCGCCTTCCCTCGACGGAATTTTAATGTTTCGATTTCGCGAGAAAATGAGATCCGAGCCAAATCTTTCCACCCCATTTAGAAGTTCTATCTTTTTTTCTTCTTTTTCGTATTTCTTCCTCGTTTCCAACGCAAAGTGAACCAAATCTTATCTTCCTAACTTCAAGAAGAAGATAGATATCACATGTCTTGTTTTAAGATAACAGGGAAAAAATCACCTGATAACATTCATTATTGGTTTTCATTAATGGCGATAGTGTCAACATCACTATGTGAACAGAATCATAATAATAATTAAAATATTACTTCTGTTTGAAGAAAGAGAAAATTTATTTTGATAGAACTCAAAAAGAGAAGATAGCTTATGGACGATCACTACCTCAATCATCTTGACGAGAAAACTTTTTTAGATTTCATATTTTTTTGTCAGAATTCTGAAAAGAATTTTCCAGGCTTTAAACTGTAGTGAGGTGAAATTGAAATATTTATAATAAAGTTTGTAATGCTATCTTTCAGCAAAGAATATGGTAGCAAAGACTTTAAAGAAATTATTTGTAAATAGAAAAAGAAACAATCTGTTTAAACTTTGATAACTTTAAGATACATATTTCTTTGGATGAAAAAGAGAAAACTGCATTCACCTCCCGAAACATTGTGACTTCCTAAACAAAAGAAACTTGAGTATATCTTAAGTATTTTTTAAAATCTTTTTTTAAGTATTATAAATATAAATATAGGAAACATTACTTTTTTTCACCTGGTTTTCTGTTTTGAATTAATGCATTCTTGTCTTACCTAGAAGAAAAAAGAAAAAAAGTACAATTATTAAAAAACATGTCTTTAAATAAGCATTTTGAATATGTATAGTAACTATATAGTTTTTTTGTTTTTTTTTGAAATCTAGAAACGAAACTAAAGCAGTAAAAACTTTATCAGTTTACTTATAACTAAAAAATTAAAATAAAAATTCATTATTAATAAGTAGTGTATTCAATTCAATGGACATTTAAGAAGAACTATTTTAATTGACAAATATGCTTTCACGATTTACTGATAGGCAACCGTTTGGAAATAATTACAAACTACAAAAATGGCTGAACAACAAAGATCTATTTACAGAAAGTCACGTGATCAACTTTGTAACTTATTGAATATGATGTAAAGAGTCTTAATTTATTAAACTAGAAACATTTAACAGTGACCCTGTTCAAATAACAGCAAGATACCAAACTACCATTTGTTGAATCTAAATTCAAAACCACTCGTAGGGCAAAAGCCATAAGTTATATCAGAATGTTTCCTTTATCTCAATCTTAGTTGTAGTTCTCAAACTCAGTATAAAACGTATGATGAGAATAAGAACTTGTAAATAACAAAACTGTTGAATACATTTTGTAAATTTGAGAAACTTTGTAAAAGGACAAGCCAGAAGCATATTTTCATCACTAATAGATAAAGTATTTAGAAGAAGTATTTAGATAATTATTATTATCTTCTGAAATTCTTCAAAAATTCCGAAAATAACTTCTGTAATGGATGAACCTATGGCAGAAACGTTTGAAATAAGTAAAATACATACTTATTTAAGGATTAATAGTCAGGAAATGAGAAAGATTTTTAGTGATTTTAGGTCTCGGCATCTAGAAGAAGTTGAATCATATTAACTTGAATATCAAGAAGTTTTGTGATCTTACAGATTTTATTATCAACTTTTAACTAATTAATCAAAGTCAACCAAGTAATGTTAGTTTATTTCCAGAGTGGCAATCAGATGATGGACAACAGGTGGATATTACTATTATTATGAAATAATAATAAGAAAATTCATAGGCTTTAATTAGCAATGACAATTTTCATTAAATCCAAAGATAGTGAAAGGAATAACTATTTCAATGTTGAATGATTATGGTAGGAGCCGTCATAGATTGATGAAACGAAATTGCTTAGAAATCCATATTATCTTACATTTATTATACAAATTAATATAGATAATCCAAACTCGTTGTCGATTTCATTTGGGCCATTAGAATTATAAAAAGCAGTCTATATATGGTAAACAGTAGATTGTTATCTTTAATTATTTTATTCGTTTATTAAAGTGCTGAATATTTTGCTTGCTGAAACTAGGTTATAGTTTCGTCGTAGGCTAAAGTTATACATTGAGTGGCCACTTAATTAATATTAACTAATATTCCGAGTTTCAAAGTCGGCCAATGAAGCAAGTGGAAGTCAGAGTCATGTTCACTGAATCTATCGGAGACCAATCGAGCATGGTGACAGGATGCAGTGTCTAGTTGAAAGTGTCCGTCTGTGTCGGGGAAAGCTGTAGCTATAAACGGGTACAAGTGGTTGGCAATCGCGTTGAGTAGATCTGGCACTAAGAGATGTTTCCAGAGGTATTAGGGAATCAAGTTTGTTCCAGAACATTCTCCAGATCATTATTCCTCAGCCACCCACTTGTAGAGTCGTCACATGGCAAAACAGGCCCATGGATTCATGCTGCCCTGCACCGTATTCTCATCCTGCCATCAGCATGGTGGAGAAGGAACCGAGACTCGTCAGACCAAGAGATCTTTTTCCACTATCAAGTGTCCAATTGCGATGCTCCTCAGCCCACAGCAGTCGCTCTTTCACATTTTTCTATGATAGCAAAGACATCCTTGCTGGTCTCCTGCTGCTAAAAACCAATCATGGACAAGGTCCGGCGTGTTGTGCGTTCGGATATGCGTTTTGATGCGTAATGTTCTGTTGCAATAAAGTAGTCACTCAGTACATATATTATGATTCCTTCGATGCATAGTTTTAAATATACATAATGCACAACGGAAATAGTAAGGAATTCGACTTTATGTAATTATAAAGTAGCATTTATGAAATAGCTTTAAAATTATGTTGATGCTAAGTTTATTTTAAAAGAAGTTGGTGATCTTGGTGTCATTTTACTTTATAAATTCTTCAGAAGTTCAAGAATGTGTTTTGATACCTAGCGCGCGAAGACAAATTTACAAGAAAGAAATAAGAAAGAAGTAGTTGCCATTTATTCGTGCTTTAAAGAGACCTAATTGTCACTTTCCACATATCTTAAAACAACTAAATCACTTGCTTATCTCAGAAGCGACAGTGAATGATTAGACATTCCTTTACATTTTAATTGCTAATTACCTTAAATTTACCTCTGAAATCATACGCTTAAGTACGAACGTCTAATTTTAAAGTAGACATAATTAGGTAATTGTGATTTGTTTTTAGCGAATTTGTAATTATATATTTTTATTCCTGTCGAAAAATATATTGTGATACCGATAACAACCATTCCATTGAAAATTATTTCAACTGCGACCAAAGCACTGATATCCTGTAAAGCTTATTATCCTCCACTCCCATACATTCGAAAAGGTTAAGCACAAACGATGACTTAAATAAAGAGTCAAGACTTCTTTTTTATCAGAATAATATTCATATTCTCTTGCCATCATAAATTTAGTGTATCAATGGTGTCAGGACACAGTAAGATGAAATTAGTTTTTGTAAATTGATGAGAAAACTTATTTAGAAATATGTTTAAGGATTCAAGGAAAACTCAAAATTAAAAAATGTATATAACGATTGTAGCTAGGCTAACTTCGAAGTTGGGGCGTTTTGCTTTTCAAAGTTAATTTCCAATCCCATCCGTTTAAAAAAAATACAATAGTCTCAAATAGACTAGGTTTTTATTATCAAGGTTTTTATTTAAAGCGAAATTCCATAAGCAAATACCATTGCTCTTAAATATACCATAGACAGAAATTTTTGTTTCATGGCTATTAAAGAAGTGAAAACGGTATGGAAAGATGTTTAAGGTCTCAAAATATTTATGTTACGTACCATAAATTGCAGTAGCCGGCGACAGTTTTACTATTACACAGTTTTATTATTAAAGAGATACAATTTTTTTTACAAGAGCACGTCCATATCATTAACACGTTCACATACGAAATTTTGTAAAAATCGTAATGCTTGCTTGATAAACAGGGGTTCCTATGTGAACGCGTTAATGATATGGATTCTTGTAAAAGAAACAATTATTTTAGAAAATTTCAATAATTGGAATTGTTGAAAACGACTGTAAAAAACCAGACTTCTGGTCCTATGAAACGATAATAAGTGTATTGAACATTCGTAATACCGCGGTGGTCAGAATTATAAGGACAACTGAAAATTTCACAGAAAAAATTTATTTCTGAAGTAAATAAAGTGAAATGTATACATAAAATGCTTTTTTATGCTAGAAATCATTGTAGAATGCAAAACATTGGAAAATGCAAAATATGAACGATTTGCCGTATTAAACAAAAAATGTCATTGTAAAAACTGGACAAAATTATAAGGACAATGAATGTTTTTGGCCTGAAACACACTAATAATTAATAATCTCCCCCTTCTTCTCAATCACTTTTATCAGTCTTGACTTAATAGTGTTTGACAGTTCCTTCAGAAATTTTTTTCCAGACTTATTCGATGGAGGACATTAGTTCTTGCTTATTTTGATACTGAATACCATTTCTGTATACTTCGTGTGCCAGAATACCCCTCAGATTTTCCATTGGATTTAGATCAGGGCTTCTGGCCGGGCAGTCAAGTAGTTTCACGAAATTAGCATCAAACCATGCTGTTGAAGTTTGAGAAACATGTACTGAGGCATTGTCCTGCTGAAACAAATAGTCTCCACTCGTAATTAACGGTGCTTCTGGTAAAAGATTATCGCCCAATAAATCAACATAAATCTCAGAATTCATTCTGCCCTGTACAAAAACTATTGGAGTAGTTCCGGTAATTGCGAAACCTTCCCAGATCATTGCTGAGCCACCTCCAAATCTACGCTTTGCGAAAATTTCTTTTTCTTTACTGAGATCATACCAAAAGTAGCAAAAATCATCTGGTCCATCCAAATTAAACTTTTTCTCATAGGAAAAGATAACATCATCCCACATTTTCCCCATAGTAATGCATGTTTTTTGCAAACTCCATTCTCAGTCTTCTAAGAACTTTAGAATTGAATTTCCCATATATTTCCATAAAAACTAATAAAAAAATGCTGCATTTATAATTTGGTTTCCGGGTCATAAAATTTGCATAATTTTCCGGCCAACTGTAGCCAAGTTTGGCGATTTTTCCCTTGTCCTTATAATTTTGACCACCACTGTATCAAGATTCGTATTATCTTATGTATATTCTATATCAAGATTCATTTTATCTTATGTATATTCTATATATAAGGCTTAAAATGTGCATTGCATAAACCTATATTGGTACTATTTATTAACAGTTTAAATTTTAATGTATGTGAACTGAAAATAAAAACCGGGGTAAGTGCCAAAATCTAAGTTCTGAGAAAAAGAGCAAAAACCTTTGTGAAAACTAATACTGGCTGTAGTGAAAGTCTAACAATTGGCTAAAGTTTGAACTACTTGCAGACTGAATATCATATAGCCGGGTTTTTACCGCACTGGCCTAGACACATAAACCCTATTTTAGCAATAAAATGGAAATCGATTGTTATGGCACTTAACCCGGTTTTTATTTTCAGTCCACAATTATGATCTATATGTTTTAATTTTATTTTGTTTACTGAGACTTTGGATAAACTTACAAAAAAATCAATTCCAGACCTGAGATCCTTTGTTCCAATTTAAAATCAGTAATGTTTAATAATTATACAAAACATTAAAATAATACCAGGTATCTAAATTTTAAGGCTTTCTGCCGATCGAACGATACAATCAATCAGCAACAATTCAGTTATGGTCCCCAAAAGCACAATTTAAAACTTTTTAAAAGCAAATGCTCAGTTTATAGCTAATTTCCTAGTCTAGGTTTCTGAGTGTGAATTCATTTTATCTCTAGGTTGAATGTCATTCCCTTGTGAATACGAAATGATGTGAATGATGTGGCAAAAATGCCATTGTAGGTGTAGAGACCCACTTCCATTATGGCTCCATTAACCCAGAGTCTTTCATTTCGTGACCTTTGGGCTGACCAGTGAAAAGTGGAGGTCAAACAGAAAGTGCCTTTGATGAAAGAGAAAATCATCTTGAATTCCTATAACTTTGGCAAATGATTGGAAACTCAGTCCATTCATCTCAATCTCACGACTATTCAGTCACAAAGGTCTTAAAAAAAAGGCAATTATTTCTTTTTCACATTTTTTTCAAATTTTATGAATTTTTCTTCGTGAAGATTTAAATCAGAACGCTATATACAATATATTGCAAATGTATGAGATAAATATAATGTATATAAGTGTATCTGATTCAAAGTATTGCGATAATCTTCTAATATTTAAAAATTATCGCCATCTATCGCAGAATGGACTCTATAAGATCGTTGAACATTGTCTCTCCTAGATCTACTATTGTCTGGTATGGCGAATTTGAAAACCGAATTTCTCAACTGATGTAATCCCAGATAAGTTCAATAGGATTTAAATCATAGTAATACGTGGCAGTGACTTTCGTGTTCAGTGAACCAATGTCAGACAATGGCAGCAGTTTCCCATAGCTTTATTATCTTGCTCAAACATATCTATGTTATTTGTCAAAACATAAATAGATGTACCTGATCAGATTTGCGGTTCCAGGTATTCAAGAAATCCTCAGGAACACATTCCCTAAGTCAAATCCTGCTGCTTCCTGAATATTTTTAACAGATCACAATGCTGAAGAGACACTTCCAGCTTTTTGAGAAACTTTTCCATTTACTGCTTACTTGGAAAAGCTGAAACGAGATCTATCAAAAAAAAAAATGTTTATGCTTTGCAGGCATCAGTAGCCAAAAGGCATTGATCAGATGCAATTGTAGATTCAAAGTCGCCGATGATTAAGTACAAGCAAAGGCACTTGAAATGAATTTTTAGACTTCTCTGAATTGAGGTCTGGAAAAGTATGTTTTCGTTGCCCGTTTCAATTCGGTGATCATCGTTCTATAGGTTGGTCTTTGAATTTGTTTAAGGCAGAACAACAAATGCGATGAAACATGACTTATCATTGGTCGAGTGATTAATGTTCTACTGTTTCCTTCTTTTCCTTAATTGTATCACTCCTCTAACAGCCATTGATATCATTTCGTGGACTAATTACTTAACTGGTAGCCTACAATTGTTTATCTAGAGGTTTACCCAGAGTACGTTCCTATCTTATGCGATTCACTGGACAATACATAGCATACTTCCAACATCATAAGACCTTGATATGATTACCATCTGGAGGCAAGGGTTGACTATGACATAGAGGTATTTTACCTGAATATGAATAACGTTTTGGATAAGAAGACGAATCAGTTTGATCTAATGTATAAGCACTCGAATAAATAGCTTGTATATTTTCAGCAAAAATTGCATGCAAAACGAATTTGTATTTTTACATAATCGTATTTAAATTAAAAACATGATATTCTGTAGTTTATTAAATATTAAATTATAATATTTAAAAAAATATTATTTACATTGGTAATTAATAAATATCGTAACTGCAATTATATCAAATGTAAATATATTTTCATTATTTTTATTAATTCTAAAATGTACGAAGTTATTTGAATTTAATTTAATTTAACTTACCTATATAACCTAAGAATGAATTTATTGTAATCAAAATAAGAAAGCTTTCTGTAACTTAGCAAGATATTTACAAAGATTTTAGGCGATTTAAAAGATAATCCATGCAATTATGAAACAGTCAGATGATATGATAAATTTTATGTTTCATATTACTGCTATCATTTATTGTATTCTTTGCTCCGATAACTGGGAAATGGCCAGTAGTGAAGCAGTGGGCTACAACATGGCTACAGTCGGGGAAATATTTGTAACTGGAATTCAAAGAATCTATTGAAATACGGAGAAATTGAGGATGTGCGCTTTAAAAGGTAATTTTAAATTATTCCATTCAATTACAAAGTTAACTATAAGGGAATTGTTGCCAATTGCATGTAAGTAGATATATCAAATATAGATCCTTTGACAAATAATGTTCAAATTAGATAATGGAAGATTGTCCTTCAAAAGTCTATTGAAATAATCTGGAGCTAGCTACAACGTGACCGTGAAAGCATTAACAAATGCCACGCAATTCAGTAAACAGACAAGCAGAAGATATCCAAAGAACCTTGTTAGTAATAGATTATAGCGGAAAGTATTATACCAGTAAGTATAATATTCTAATAAAGATGCTTAAAAACTTACTACAAAGTTGGTTTATACTTTCGAAATTTATCTGTCTATCTATTTACATACATCTATCTACTGATTACACGTATATAAATATCTGATATTAAATTGATCTATTAAAAGCTAAATCGCAACTTTCATGATCTACTTAAGTGCTTCAGCAATATATATATATTTTCAACAAAGCAAATTCTTTTCAACAGTTACCATATGTGGCTGCATCTCAGTATATTTATCAACTGTAAAATTTCTAGAAAAATCAATTCTTCGAAAATGGCGGTCATGAACTAAATAAATTACACATTTTTTTTTAATGATGACACACAACAGCAACTATTGAACAATAAAGCTCTTCTTTTTCTTTTTATTGAAGCTTGTATTCACATTTAGGCTGTTAGAAAACGGATGTTTTTCAGGGGGCAGTTGTTGGAAAGAGGGGGAGCGTCTCAGTAATGTATTTGGTCGACTTTTGTGGGCAGCTGTTTCTCCTTCATGTCTTCGTCATGTGACAGCCAACAACAGCAGCTCTTTGACCAAACTTGAACGGCGCTCTTGTTCTCGTCTGCCGGTCATCCGTGTCACCCTCCCGCACCGTCCAACCACGAGACTGCGATCATCATCGCTGCGCTTTGCTATTTTCTGCCTTTTCAATTACATGTTTGGCTTGTTTTTATGGATCGTTTACGGTTCATTATCGAAACAACGGAACTTAATAGAAAAATTGTTTATTCTTAACCCGTTACACGGCAGGAAAACTTTTATTACTAATGTTCAGGACTTCGTAATATGTCAAGGTCAAAAAATAAATTCAAGCATTTAAAGAGAGTTATTTACTTACAAACATTCGCTGCTTTTTTTCTTCCTTCCTTTTTTAATAGTTAAAGAGCAACGACCAAAACATGACTGGTATAACAACAGACTTGCAGCAAACACAAGTTAGCACCCTTTCTTTTCATAGATGCAATACGAATTTCGATACACACAGATAAACACTTTTATACCACAGAATAAAAGCATTTATTGATTGAAATGATTAACAAAAAAATACGAGAAACCTTTGCCTTAATGAGTTTCTAATGCAAACTCATAACGGTATTAATATTTAAGCAGTAACAATAAATAATTATAAATATACAGTATTAACAAGAATAAACATATTGTACTGTACAAGAGCAAATTTTCGGAGATTTTTTTTATTTTAGTATTCTATAAAATATTCAGTTTTCTGTGAAACTGAATAATACAATTCCAAATAGAAATTTGCCGGCCTGGGGTTTTTCAAGTAGTATGAACGCTTGTCTGCGGGCTAGAGGAGCCGGGAGATCGAGGTTTTTTCCTATGTTTTCTCTCCTCTAGACCCTTCTTAATTTTCACCCAATCCTCCGAAATAGGAATCACGGTAAAAATTCATCTGATCGCCAAGAATCGCTGGAGCCTAAATCTTCAGTATCTCAAATGGCCCTTGCTATCCCGAGACGGGTCTTACATGTTTTACAATCGAATTCTTAAATGTTATACAATCACGCATGTTTGTATACAGTTTCACCCAATTTCACGAATTACTAAAAAGACATCATATGTTATTGCTCTTCCTTTAATTGTCCTATGATTGGTAGGAAATGAATTCAAGATTTCATTATGTAACTAAAACAAAGGGAAATATATTGATTTTGGTTGATTGATAAGAAAGGCAAACAAAAAAAGCCCAGATGCTGTACATTCACAGTAATAGCTCTGCTTTAAGTTTTAAGTTAATTCTAACAGATGGATGTTGACAATCCCGTATTTTCGTGATTTCACGTAATTTACGCGAGAATAGTCTCTATCCATGTCTTCTCACAAAATATTGAAATATGTAAATGAATTATAATACGGGGAAATGCATGAGACTTTTACTACATTTTAATATAGTTTTAATAAATTGAAAACAGTCAATAAACAAACAATAAATTCATTATGTAGCCTTCCTAGTGTAGCATTTTCCTAGTGACAGACATTAAAAATGCTAAATTCTTTGAGACCTGCTGAAGAGGCTAATGGCGAGATCTCGTGTTTTTCGTAATTCTCGCGCAAACGTGATCGTCAACATCCATCTGTTAGACATTATAAGTAATACGTTAATTATATTGCACTATTTATTTCTGCAAGCTCATTGTGAAACACAATATAGAATTAATTTAACAAATGTATTAACAATTGCTAAATCTTCCATTTTTGAAGGTAGTATTTATATTTGGATTATTGTTTAGTTACATTATTTGTAATATTCCTTCATTTAATACAATTTTAAAGTAAATAGCAACTGAATTTCGCAGAAAAACTAGTTATTTAATTAAAGAAGAAGTAAAAGAAGAGAGCCACAACAGTTAAGAGTTATTTTATCGTAATATGAAACAATGAAACAATGACGTTATTCGTCTAAGGAAGCTGATTATGGTTTAAGATCATCAATGAGATTATAATGATCAGATTAATCAAGAAAATAAATGGAAGCTAGGCGCTGTCTTCACTAATACCATCTCTTCGAGATTTCTCCATTAGCAGACACCATCTGTTGTCTCTTGCCTGCTTTTTTTCACAACTTACTCTAGCAAGCTTATGGAAGAACGTAATCTATTTGACAAAGTTATTTTTATATTTGTCAAGTAATAATTGCGTATTTAGATAACTGTTAAGATACTTTCAACATCGAATGATGATTTCAGAAATTAAAAAAAAAAAATATACCTGTGTTTAAAAACAATAACAAAATATAACAGGTTAATTAGTGTTATTAGTTATCAAAATTTTGTTTTTATCACTTTTATATTCATTTACTTCCCCTATTCTCTGCATGAAAATAAAAACCAGGGCTACACATAAATAAACAATGACGCTTTTCGAGTTTATCATCGGAGGGAATCGGGAACGGCCGTTTCGTCCTTTTTGGGACTCATCAGCCAGATACACTGTATTCTCTGTATGACACTTACAATAAGACGATTACTTCAATAAATTATTCTTTTTTTTCTCATCTCATAGAATTCATTATTTTCTAAAAAGAGCTTTCTTATAAAAAAATTTGCTAAATAAGAATTAATTTTCTATAATTTTATATAGTTAGGTTAATATCTTACTTAATTTTATAACCAAAATAATAATAGAATGACTAGAACTTTCCATTTTTTTTTTAAATTTTACTTTTAGATTTTTAAGTTCTACATTTTCTTTTAAATTTTAATATTTAATTTTAATTTTATATTTGTTCGGTATTTAGTCTCCTTTTCCATGAAAGTGAGGATTATGAAATTAGTCAGTCTATATGTGTGTTTATTCTAAATAACTTCAAAACCGCTATATGGATCTTCTTGAAACTTGGTGAACATATTTAAGGAATAGAGACAATCTAACTTGTTGAAATCTTTATCCTTGTTGAGGAACCAGAAAATAACAAACAGAAGCTGTTCGCGATTAGAATCTAAACAATGGATTTCTATCGATCGCTTAATCCTTTTAGTTAGTCCATTAAATTACACGTGGTTTAATTTGATACAAATCCATTCAGACAATTTAAATGAGTAATGCCAGTTTAATTTTGTTCTTTCAGAAAATGGAAATCGTGTAAAAGTTGTATTGCATTATAATTTGAATATAAATATAGACTTTTCATTTTTATTGTTTTCACGACTTTAAATAAAATAAAAGAAATTTTAAAGAAATAACTTAACGGAAAGTAGGCTTTTGGATCTTTGAGAGACTTTCGTATTTCTTTATATTTAACTTTCTTTTTTATGTTGTAGTATAGATAGTAGGAATTACAAGGAATAAATAACGAATAATAAATAACTACAATGTATCCTAGCTATAGTACAGTACATTTAAGATTTTTGTACACCATTGTTAGATATCAAACAATGCTATATCCTTGGTATTCGTACACACATGCTTTCTTCCTGGTACTTCTCATAGTGAAGTTCACTTTTCACCTATTCACTGCTAAGGAGACCTTAACAGATGGTAAGCATATGTTTTGCCTTTGATAGTTGCCTAACAATGGTCCATAGAATTGTGAGACAGACTGTAGCGAGTTATGTCAATGTTGTGGCTTGATACTGTGACTGATGTTACAGACGACATCAAATAGATTTTGTCTCCCGCCCGAAATTCAAAGATTGGCCTTTTTTAAAATTTTTTTATGGTGAATATCATTAGAGGTAAGATAAGAAGAATAAAATGAAAAATGTAAAGTTAAATTTCTCTATTTAAGGGGTGCTCTATAGTGAAAAACAAACTAAGACTATAGAAATAATAACAAATCATGTGGACTATTTAACTTTTTAAATTCATGCATCTCTCCGCCGTTTAATAATACATAGGTGTATGTAAGAATGTGGATCAGTCTGAGATAGACTTATGCAGGATAACTTTAGGAAAAAAAAGCGCTATCATAAGTGAAAACAAAATTTAAGAGGCAATTTCAAGTTCTAGTGCATTTTATGGTTTGTGTTTTCTATTTTAAGTCCCCTCATTCAAACTGAGCAATGCGGGAGTTTCATTGTGTGCTCCCAGGAGAGGATCGCCAAACAGAACGAAACAGCTATTCTCGATGTTGTCTATTAAACACCTGTTCCGCTTCTTGACTACCAATTGAGCAACAATTGGTTAATTGGTAAACAACAATTGGTCTTGGTTAATTTGAGCAACAATGCAATAATCCATCGGCTAATCCTTTTAGATGTTTAAGTGGTTTTGTGAATAATTTGGTCTCATCCATTGTTGCTTTCTTAAGCAATAATCACTTTTATTTTCCCAAATAAAAAGGCCAGACTCACAAAAATTTGTTAAAAAGTTTAACTACGAATTAAAAATGCAGACGTTTCGATTTGCTACCAGATACAACTCATTTTCAATGCAACAAGTAACATCCAGAGTACAATATAAATACGTTTCAACAGAGAGGGAAACCATAATTATTGTGCTCATTTTTAAACGATAAGTAAACATTATATCAAATTTTAAAGAAAGCAGTTCAATCGTTCTAGGGAGGGATTTGGGGGCTCATTATTAAGAAGGCTGGAGACCAAAGTAAATGTGTTTGAATCCTAACTATCCTACATAAACAACGTAACATCATTTAAGAAAATCTGTCCAGACGTTTTAGTGTTATGAGCGTACAAATGGACAAAACTGTTTTAATGAAGACTTCGCTTGCTTAGTCTGTGACAATGTTCTAAATTACAAAATTATATTATTCATTTACAAATAGCAGCAAAGCGATAGCACTGAATGTTTATATTTGTCTGTCTATCAGTTCGCACGAATTAACTAATTCCAAATAGATGAATAACGATGAAAGTTCTAATTAGCAATTTACGAAATTTATCGACCAATTGTTATTATTAATATTTTATTGCAGAATGCTGTTAAGAAAAATGATAATATACTGAAGAGGTAAAGTCTTATAACAATGAATAACTGAAAAATAACATTGTTAAAATTGCATTAAAATTCTAAGCATTAATTATCTTAACAACAAATAAAAAATCTTATTAAATTGTATCATTAAATGTAATTAAATATTTAATTACATTTTTTTTAATAAACAAGTTAACAGTAATTAACAGATGATAACCAATGTAAACCTCCAAACCAGTGGGCCTAAAGGAATGAAACTATGAAAATAGTAAGTTCTCTTTAATCGCCTAAAACAAACATTAATTCAATTTGATTTTGAGCCAATCAGAGCAGTTTAAAAGGACTGCAACGAAAGTTTTACATAATAATGCACCAATTGCAATTTGTACGCTTAGAATTTTCGAGAAATGTTTCGCATTACTTTCTAATGGCTTCAAACAATACAAATCATAGTCTGTGTGTTAGTATTTTCATAGAATATTAAAGTATTTAGTATTTTTCGTTGATCAAATTAATCAATCTATTTTTTTTTCTTCCAACTGTTATATAGTACAACAATCACACAAAAAAGATATAGATTCACAAAATTGTTATTGTGAAATCTAGTTTACATGGAACTGTACATTCTATCTCTGCCTATTGTAGGGCCTTTGGAAAGACTCGATACCAGCCAATATTTATCAGTATTCGTTCAGCATATACTGTACATCATTGAAAGGGAACATTTTAGTCACAAACATTTTAATATTAACATTAATAAAATAGGAAATGTCGACAATCGTGAAAAACTTCGTATATGTAATTTTCTTATAAAAAATTTACAGATTTTACAAAACTGACTATGTTTACCAGTCAGGCTGTGTTTATGTAAGTGAAAAATGATGATACCAGCAACTCTGCAATAACGTTTTAATCTTTTCATATTAAATATTTTAAGTATTCCTCGACTCTATTATATTTTCTGTATTTGTCTATCTGAAGGTAATAAAGAAGCCAAGCATGGAGGACGGATAACACAAAGTACTAAAAAGGATTTGAAGTGTTAGGAAAGATTCTACGTTAGGATTCAACTAAGCCTGATGTTGAATGTATAAAGCTCTAATCTGATTCACGATTTATATAAGTTGAGGCACTTCAAAGTGCTTTGTAAAACTTCAAATATTCGATATTCAAAAGTGTAACCACTTGAACAGGTATTCATAAAGGTGATTACATTTTATTAGTTATTGGCCAATTTTAAATTTCATGGCAATGAACTGTTGTATCTTTAGGAAGCGAAAATAAGATTTTTTTTTTGGCAGAGTCAATTAATGTGTGACCATATTTGAAGAAAATGCAATATGACCGTTTTCATAAACTTCAGTTTTTTGAAAGCTGCATTCTCTGATACTGGATAACTGCTTCCCACAATTAAAAACATCATTAGTTTCATCATTGTATTACACTTTCTAAAAATGTTTTTGTGTGTGTTCTTTAACAACCAATGGATGCTAGATCATGAGGTTAAGTTTACATATTCTGGTTAAGACAATTCTTTGGTTTCATTATGTTTAATGTCTGGATGATGCAAAAGCATTCTTTTTTATTAATTCCAAATAGCAATCTTTAATCATCCTTATTTTGTATCTCTAATGAAATCAACTTCTTTCATGACAATTAATATAGAAATATCATCTTCACATCATATTGACGGCGATACATTGAATGATCCATCTGTTTTCACAAATGCAATATTCAATTGCACTTAAACTAAGGATGGCGCAACTGTTATGACATTTTCTATAAATCTTATAAGCAGTATCTTTCATCAAGAATTGCTAGTTTTGCTTTAATCAAATACTTATAACGTTTCCACTTTCTATCTCATCGTACATCTATTATTTTCCTTACATACCACTTAAGTTAAAAAAGAAATCATGCATTGAACTATTCAAAGAACATATTTAAGATGTCCCAATATATAGATAGATATATAATTAAAAAAAAAAAAAGATGAAAAATTAACAGTTATTTTGTAACTGCTTTATTACATCATGTTCTTAAGATTTTTTAATATCTTATATTAATGTTTATGCTTAGGAAGTGACATTAACACTGCGTATTTATTGACTTTCAATCCGTGGGAAGTTCTTATTTTTTCTGTTCTTCATGGTTTGTCTACTTCCACAGCAGCTTAAGCCTAATCGAACCTACAATTCTCTTGAGAACATTCTGACCATTTGAATGGCAGAAATCGCTTCATCCCTATCATTGATACAAGATTTCAGTGCTAATGTAGGATAATTAACATAACAATAATATATTTTCCAATTATGTTTATAAAGAAGTTGCAAATTTTTTTTTACTTATGTTAAACTTCTAAATATATTTTTTTACTTATGTTAAACTTCTAGGAATTTATCAAATAAATAAATAAATAAATAAATAAATAAATAAATAAGTACAAATTTTATTTCAAGTGAAATTTATTTGGTAAAATTAATTTATTTGGTTGAAGCTGGATTATAACCGAACATTCTCATTCCAAAAAAAATACGAAAAAACTACTGTTAATATTTTAATGCTGACGTTACCATAGAGACACTGTACGTTTAACATTTCCACTGTATGATTTTTAACATTATTTCAGCAAAACGTTTTTGCTATCGAAAACCAATTAAATTCAAAAGACTTTGGCTTCGATCAAATCATCTTAAATGAAAAATTTTACAGTCTAAAATATTAAATATTAAAATGAAAAATCTGACATATTTCTCATGACTTGTTATCATATATTTTGTAAGTCAAGAAAAAGAAACCGGATTTTTATTTTTATTTTTAATAGTACCATATCTAACTTTTAAATGTATAAAATTATTTTAAATAAAGATTTTTATTTTTTTCACAATTATCCTAACTTTTGGGTAATCCTTAATGGATTTTGATGTTCGGCTTTGTTACATTATTTTTTTGTTATTATTTGAAAAATCAAAGTAAAAGTAAAAAATTGTTGAGTTTTTGGGAATGAAAAAAAAAAAGAAATCTACACAATAAAGCACTTTTAAATGGAAGTTAGTGAATGGGGACTAAAGAAATGGAAAGTTGGAGTCGGTGGCAGCTGTCCATGACAAGTGTACTATCCATCAAGCAGACAAGGACGACAACACTGCCTTTCCACTTCTCAACATCAGAAACAGATTCATTAAGAAAGTGTAGTTTCTTCAAGCTTCATCCAAATGATATTAAAAACGTCTTTTACACAACCAGTAAATTTACTTTAAGAAAATAATTGTTTGTTGTTAAAGACTCACCCCCTCAGCTAAAGTATTTAAATTTAAAAAAATTTTTTTTGGTGAAATAACAATTAACAAAAACGTTTAATTATTTAATTTCATTGCTGTTTGGAAAAAACATTTCTATTAATACAAAGTCTGACAAAGTTTGATGAAAATTATCAGATCTTAGTTTTAAAGTTGTATTTGTTAAGAACTATATATGTTTGTATTTATTTTAGTTGTAGAAACTATTATAACATCAAGGTTATAATATAACTATTATAACATTTTTCATTAAATGTTTAAAAAAAAACCTATGCTGGTAAATACAAAGTAATTATATCATATGCTAATTAAATTCAATACTGTTCTTATATATTTCGTACTTGAGTTGATACATGTAACAAAAATCATTAAATCCGTGCAGGCATTCGTAGATTAGATATTAAAAGTAACTCAACTATATGAATACAATTATTTATCCTTAAGAGCTTTAACGATCAAAACACTTTTAAACTATAAGTGATGTTCCTACAAATTAATTGCAGTTCAAATCTACGAAACTGTATTAGAAGCATATCTTCCAATGAATATTCGTTTAACATTAACGTTGCTGTTTGCACACCAGAAATGATTCAATTCTATACAATTCTATATCAATACAAGTTCGTCCATCACGAAAATTTATTAAGAAGTAATCTAAAGAACTTTAAATTTTAGTTATAAATATTATTGATCTTGAGGCTACAAAATAACAGTTAGCTTTTTCAAACTACCATGTTCTTTACATAACGATTTCTTGCAAATATTAGAAATTGTCAAGTCAATTAAACTTTCTTTCTTTTCTTTAGTTTTATTAAAATCAATAAGATGTCTTTTCAGATTTCTTATTCTAAGTCTACAATCAATGTATTATAAACTGAAAGCAACATTAATATTTTTTGACGTTTTCTTCATTTGGAATTCCCACTTATCTTCCGCAAAGCTTACAATTTTAAGACCGTGGAATTTCAAATTCTGAATAGAAGCATCCAAGTCTCCGCAAACAAGATCTACAGAGACGGGAAGGAGAGAGAAAAAAATAAAAAAAAGGCCGAGGCGAGGAGCAGAATATAAATCAAAAGTATGGTTTGTATTTGCGGGGAGGAAATAATTCAGGCTCATAAAATAAACACATCGGTAACCTTAAGGTCAGCACAGCAAAATATCCTAGACAAAGCACCGTGTCTTTGATCATGAATAATTTCAACCACAAACGAATTGCAAGACTCAGGAAAGACACGTTCAAGGCTAATATTACCATTTAGGAATACTTTTTAGAGGTTTATACCTCCCCTCATGTGTTGATGGATTAGCAAAAGCACTACAGGAAAGGAGTGCTTACATTCAAATGGATTGTATAATAGACTTTATGAATTTCTAAGTATCTTGTCGTGGTGACGTTGTTTTTTGGTAAATGCTGTTTATATTGAATTAAACAGCACGAAAGCTCATTGCAATATTTTTATTATCTTTTCTTTCTTCCTTCTTATTTCGTTGAGTTGCTAGTGTACAACCTACTTTTTTAAGCACAAAATCAGTTTAATTCATGAAATTAAACATCACAGTTCAGTTTGCTTTCCAATGGAAACTTTTCTGTAATTTAAGAGTTCCTTTATTTTTCTCTTCACTAAACTTTTCTATTCATTAATCTCTAAACGTTAACGAGGAATTATTACTATTATTTTTTAACCAGTCCCTATAAATAATATTGTGTTATTTTATTTCATCATAAAATAACAATTAAAATAACAAAACAGGATTACGTTGAGCCTAACACAAGTATAAGTAATGATGTGGCTTTTATTATTGTGTTAGGTTACATATTTTTTTTAAATAACTTAATGCTCAACATTATCCTGTTTTGTTATTTTAATTGTTATTATATTTATAGCTTGAAAAAGGAAAGATGAATACTCTTTTCTAAAAATTTGCGTCATAAAACATATTTTAAATATTTTATTCATGTTCTAAGGGTGATGTGATGTTATTTATGAATTAATATGACTATTAAGAGAGAAGAGAGAAGGAGGAAATATTGTGTTTATTTAATATGTCTGAATAAATTTTATTATTCTGACAATACAGCAAAAAATGTATTAAATAACTTACAGACTTTATTAAGTGAATATTTATTGAAAATATTTACTGTTGCGTGGCTACCACACAGATATAGGATTGTGTGTAAATTATCAGGAATCTTAGCATTTAAAAAAAAAGGTAAAAATTGTAACATTTAGTGTACTATTGCGAGAAAAATAAACCCCAATTTGTTTTTTAGAGATGACAATTAATGGGAATTGAGAAGTTTGTATTTAAACATTTGTTGTTATTTTTGGTTGTTCGTTCGGTTTTTAAGTAAAAATAAAAGACACCTTTTTCATTGTCACCAGTGGTTTTATTGAACAACGTCTTGAATGGTTTGTTCTACTACCTTCTGCCGTCTTTCACACAATTTCATAATTCCATCTTCCAAAAACTTTTTATCTTTTTGAACAAAAAAGATGTTCCAGGTGATTTTGGTGTCTTCCGGGGAATTGAATTTTTCCATTAAGAGAATTTTGTAAAGACCGAAATCAATGGAAATCCGATGGTGCAATGTCTGGTGAATACGGCGGATGAATTAGAACTTCCCATCCAAGCTGTGACAATTTTTGGCTGGTCATCAATGGAACATGCGGTCTTGTGTGATTACTGTCTTCCATCTTCAAAATTAAATTGGCGATTCAAAATTCACCAATTTTGATCAGTTTTTGTTTTAAATGCACGCTGATGTAAAACTATCACAATACAATCTAACAAAATGGTGTCGAATAACGTTAAAGACACTTAAGGGCTATTAGAGCCAACGTATGTAAAAAAAAAAAAAAAAAAAACCGAACGAACTTTTTGGCCAACCCAATACAAAAGCCATTAATTTACTATCTTTTATTTCTTATGAAAATTGCTTCTGTAATTTCTCGTACCGGTATTTAATATTGTCTTGTAAAATTTCTCGTTGTTTTGGAGGCAATAAAGGCATTCAAATGATCAACCATTTCTATGTCGTTTTTTAACGTTGTTGTGTATCTTTATGGGTTTTGAATTACTCTCCATTTTCTCCAAAGTATGTAATTTCAATCTGGAGCGTCCATTTCCATGACTAATTAATTGATCGTACAATCATTTTTAACCTCTACCTCCTGTATAGTTTGTAACTATCATTTTGCGAAAAGATGATCTCCGAATTCGATGTACGAGAGACCTATGGAAATTCAGGGATATAGATAAAGTAAAAAAAGGAAATTTTCAAAATGGCTATCAACACCATATTCTAAATAATCTTCAAATGTCAATTAAGAAAATTGAACACAATTATCTCACTATAGTTGATCGGAAGTAATAAAAAAATACTTCCAAATGAAAAGAAGAAAATTATTAAAACACAGTTTTAAAATCATGGAAGGAGGTTCCAGAGAGTTCCTTAAGAACTTCAAGGAGGAAGAACTTCAAAATTAAAAACATACAAAACACTATTTTCCTTAAAAAAAGTTGTATAGCATCTTTTACAGAAACATTATAATTGTAATGTTTTTACAACTACCTTTAAAACTTTGAAAAATTTATAAACATAATTACTATTAGAATAAACGAATACTAAAATTAATTAATATACAGTAAAACCTCGTTAAGCCGTCACCCGGATAAGTCGTCACTCCGTTTAAGTCGTCGTTTTCCTTTGGTCCCGACAACGTCTCATACACAATAATGTAAAATAACCCTCTTTTATCCGTCACCAAATTTAATTCTACTCCGGATAACTCGTCACTCTCAAAAATGGCCAAAAGCATCTTTCTTGTCCATTTTGCATGCCATCGTGTTGTCTTTTCAGCCCTGCCCCTTCACTTTAAGAAATCAAAGCCTTTACGAGGAATTTTCGACCTTGCCTGTCACTTTATTCCTTTCTTATTCTTTCTTTATTCCTTATCCCTTCGGAGGATTTGGGTTCTTGGAATCTCGCTGCTAATTATTCAAAGCACACTTTTCGCTGCGACTCTGTCGAGTGCAGACGTTTTTCTTGACCGCTCCTGAGTGTGGCTTCATTTTATAGCGAGTAAGCCCCGCTATAAGGGCTATTTTTTCTCTTGCAACTTCGTGGTTCGATTATGTTTTTAACATGCCAGGGAAATGAAAATTTACCTCGTTACCTTTTAAAGAAAAAAAAAGACTGAATTGTACTTTTAGAAAAATCAAATGTTTTGAAAACAGCTTTTGCCAAAGAACACCATATTCCCAGGACTACATTAAACGATATTCTTTCATCGAAACAAATAATTGAAGAAGCTGACTGCAAAGACAAACGAAAGAGAATGAGGAAATCGAAGTTAAACGAGATCGAGAAGGTTTTAGTTCGATGGCTAAAACATTCCAGATTGCAAAATGTGCAGATTTCTGTCGTGATTCTTAAAGAAAAAGCCATGGAAATTGCTAAGGAGTTGAATATTGAAGATTTCGGCGGCAGCAATGGTTGGCTGGAACGTTTCAAAGACAGACATTGTCTTTCTTTTAAAACGACTAAAATGTTGTAACTATAAAAAGTGTTTTTTTTTTTGTTTTTTTTGGTTTTTTTTTTTATTTTCCACTCATTCATTTGTATTGATTTCTGAAAATCTTATTTTTCTCACCGAATCCTACAGCAATTCATGAAAATACTGTATTTCAGTGTTTTGGTTTTTTTTTTTTCAAAAATGCTTACTCCGCCTAAGTCGTCACTCCGCATAAGTCGTCAAAAATGTTTGGTCCCTTGAGTGACGACTTAACGAGGTTTTACTGTATTATAAATTTCAATGACTATCGATCCACGTTTAATATATAATTTCATTAACCTTAGAATTTGAATAAGATTAATTTATAAATTTAAATCTTTTTGAGAAATTTACTTTCAATCTACGTAAATTCAATTCCAAAATTGATTTAAGTATACCAATAAATATAAAGGATGTACATTACATACTGTTTCTGGTCACTGCAGCATAAAACATTTTCCTTTTCTAATCAAAAATACAGGTTTTTTGATTGTTTTATAAGACATTTCAAGGAAAAAAAAACAACTACAGAATGAACCTGTTCGTTTCTTTTACTTTGATGATTGAAGCAGCTGCATTACTATTTTTTTTAACTTGAAATTGAAGTAGTTAGGGGATTAGGTTGTTCCCCTCTTGGAACTGAAATAATTACGAATCTATTTATTTCTAAATCAGAAGAATTGAAGACTAAGACTGCAATTAGAGCAAGTTCTTCCAATTGGAATTCGATTTGAAAGTTGTTAATGAACCAATGAAAGATCCTTGACATGGCAGAGAAAGGTGTTGTAGGACTGTCGGCCATATTGATTGCGTTGTGCACAACCACTTCTTCTTCGGAATTCAAGAACGTGCAATAAAAGCAATGTGCGCCACATATGAATGGAACGAGGATTATTCTAATTAATTAATCTCCAGATTGATTTGACAGCTTTTTAATTAACTTGAGCTTATGTATGGCTTCGTTTCGTGTTGTGGAAACAACACTAAATTGATGTCGCTCCAATGAAGATGTGAGATTTGAATTTGCCTACAATTGGCCCAGGAAGCATTCCGTTAAAGCGGCAATTAAGGCCACACATTTATTCGGACGGAATTAACAGAAAGAAGGATTTTTTTTTTTTATTTGTTTGTTCTTTTTTCGTTTGCATTTTATTACTGGCTAATTTGAAACTGAATTCATTTATTCTAGAGATCGAAAGATGGACCGTTGGAAATGAATTAAAATAATTGCTATTCGCAAATCATAATTGATTCACCTGCGAAAGCCGTTTCTTTACGAAATACAATCAGAATGGTTTCAACTTACATTCATTAGGAATATGGGATTCATTTTCTAATTTATCATAAAATTACATCACTATGGAAAAAATTGTTTCTAAAGATAAACCGATATAGAAATATATCATACATAATGACATAGCTTAAAAATAAACTTTTTTTTATACGATAATTTTAACATTTTTTAAATATACAAACGGCGAAATTCTAATTGATATTTACTTTATATAAAACAAAAAAAAAATAAAAAACAAACAAACAAACTGTAAACTTCCAAATTAAAAAATTAAAAATGTAATGGAAATGCTTTTATTTTTATCCCTTACTAGTTAAATTTTAATTAATTTATTTACTTATTTACTTTATGTATTTTATTACATAAATTAGTTATCAAGTAGGCCAATTGATTAATACGCATATACTTTTATGCAACACGGAATTTGGTTTTTTTTTTTGTTTTCTGGCTCTAAAATCTGAATTCAATCCCAAAACTGAAATATATAAAATCTCTTATACAGTTATTCAGCTCTGTCTTTGTGTAACGTAACGCTCTCCCCCTGTATTTAGAAAATAATTTCAATGTCCTGTGAAAACAGAAATAATTTGTTCAATGAAACGTCCGCGACAGGAATCGAACCTGCAATCTTCTGATCCGCCGCCTTATCCAGTAGGCCATGCGGACTACATTCAATTTGTTTGTTAAATATTCTTCATTTATTCATCGTCCATCCAAACTATTTTATTAAACAGAAATTATTATATAGTTTTCTGTGTGTAACGTAATGCACTCCCCCGTGTGCTTAACGGAGGAGAGCTGCCCTGTAAAGCTCACCTGTACGACAAGGCAGATCTATCTGTGTGTGCCAGCATTCGCAATCGTGGGAGGTTTTTTGAGCGACACGGTATTTTCTCATGACCAGCTTTATGTTGCATTTGCGTTTACGAAACAGAGACAACATCAAAGTACTCATAATAAAAATATCGACGATCAAGGCCACTTGCTAAAGGATGCTAGAATTTTCACTCGCAATGTGAATTATAATTAAACCTTCCAATAAACAAATTCATTTATGTTCCTAGCAATGCATTCATTTTAATTTTCTAACAGTCATATGTGTCATGACGGGCAATTACTCTATCTAAACTAAAAGTCGTTACATTGTTATCGCGTCATTGTTGACGGGGTGTATATGCTAGTAAGTAAATAAAATATCTCATTGCTTAAATTAAGAAAATAGAGAGAGCTGAAATGGTTACATATTGTAACTATGCATTCTAAGAGGAGGAAGTGGATTGAGATTAGGCAGAAGTGTCTATACTTATTTTACAGTAATAAATACAAAAGTACTCGTTCATGGATTTAGGAGAATGAGGAATAAACAAAAAGAAAAGGAATAACAATGAATAATAAACAATAGGACAGAATAAGTTATAAAATTATTGAATAACTGATTCTATTGACGTCTAATTAGGTTGCTATTAGATGATAAAAAGATTACAGGTAAAATGTTGTTAGTAGCGTGCCTAGAAATTTTAAATGAGATATTGTTTTGGAGAGACAAAACAGAAAGTGGAAAATGCTGTATTTCTTCTTTTTTTTCGGAGGTCAACAGGGGCGAGGGGGGGGGGGGAGGGATAACAAATGTCATAACCCATCCACTCCTGCGCGCCACTTAGGAGGATAGACAAGCGCTGTCTCAGGATGATAGGGTTACTGCAATGGACAGTTCTGTCATTGGTTCTTTTTAGAAACTTATTTTTCAGGTTATAATTAAATTTCAAACTGGAGGAATCTGAAAGGGGTTTCATATCTTAATACGATTAATACTGATTTATTTATAGAGGGAGGAATTTTATGCTTGTAAATAATAGTTAATAATAAAGAGCATTAATCGATATTAATACTAATATTATAATCATTAATAAATATTAATAACTTGTAAATTAATACATATATTATAAACATTGATGTATTTTTTTATGGATTTTGTGATCAAGATCCGGAGATCCATATAAATATTTGTATAAGATCTAATTCTAATGAGTTATAATTTATTTAGTAACTTATAAGTTATTAAAAAAAATGTTGTATTCTAGCTAAAGGATTGTGTTCGTAGTACCTTCGTTTCTTATCACAGAAAAGTTCTTTGTGTATCACTGCGAATACAGTGACTATTACAAAAATCCATTGATATAGTTTTGTATGCGCTTAGGAAGTTCACCTTTTTACAAGACAATTTTGGTAAACATTTTTTTTTTCACTCTTTACTGTATCTTCCTACTTTAAATATTTTCAATCAATTTGGATAGAAGAAACATATCTTTTCAAAGTTTTAGAGACTTGTGCTGGTGTGTAAAGAACGTAGTGGGTATATTCGAAAACAAAAGTCTTTGAAGTGGAGAGCTTAAAAACAAAAATAAAATAAAACCCGATCATTTTCGATAGTCAGGAAGTATTTTACCTAGAGATTGCAGTATTGAAGTTGAACCATTCAGTATCATTACATTGTCATTTTCATGAACATCATCGAGTTTAAATTTGGAAAAAACCCTTCTTTTCTTTCCTTTTCTCTTCTTCTTTTCAATGGAGACCTGTTTCTTTGTTCGTAGAACGTCTTACTCGTTTTTTCTCCCCCACAATTACAGGAGAGATTGTTGTTTTTTGAAGCCAGGCATATCTAAACGGCAACGTCTCGCACCGTAATCATTCACCCATCATTATAGTCATCTTTTTTCTTGATACAAGACCAACAAGTCACGATTCGACGTCATTATGAGGAGAAGAAATCACGGACAAAAAGAAAATCATCTCAAGAAAAGAAAATTGAAAACGAAAAGCAGAAGTGTGTCGTGCAGGAGGTCAGAGTGAAATCACAGTTTTAACTTTGATACAACATAATTAAAAAGAATGTCAGGAATTCCAAAAGATGGTGCTCTGTCATCTCCTTGTCCAACTCTATTTCATGTTAAAAACGAAAGTAAAGAAATGTTGAATTAAGTTGTAAATTCTGAGCAAATATCCTCCTTAATTCAAAATATTTACAAATCTAAAAAAAAACTAACTTGATAATTCAGAAACCGTGTGTATTTCTACACAAAATAGTCCGAATAACTTAGTACTGATATTGAAAACGTAAACGCCAATAAAGAGAATTGTTTCGTATTTTTTCATAAATAATCTTCCATTGTTGGTTTACCTCAAATTCCCACATTGGAAATCTAGTACGCTTTGATTTTTGTATATTTTGCCCGCCCTTTTTTAGTACATCATTATTGATACTAATTTCACTTGAGTTTATTTTTAATTCGTTTTTATAATACTAGGTGTTTAACAAACAATTAAAACAGAATCAAAATTTATAATTTAATTTAAATAAGAATTGTATCCAGGAAATAAGTATTCTTAAAATCAAGATTGGATACCGTCAGGAACAGTAATTGGATAAATATTGAAGGTACAGTACGAATGCTTTGCGCAAGTACTTTTTACTCGAAAACAAAATATTCTTTCATTATTCTGTAATATTTTAAAAAATATAATTTGAGGCGGTAGAAGGAGCTCTTGAAAGATTACGTAACGACTGGCATTGTTTTAAGAATAATAGCTTCACGGTTATTAATTAACAGTATGAGGTAATGAAAATGAATATATTAAAATATGTTTGAAGCATTTCTTCTGTTTTTTGATAATATTTCTTCCATTTCGATAAATATATGCATCCAACTTAGTTCTGTAATATCCAACCATTTGATTTACGATTGTTAAACAAATTATACACTGATAAGCGACAGATTTACCTATAGCAGACTCAGTGGTCAGGCCAGAGTAGCAATTTTTTTAATTTCTTTAGGAATCAACGGCTCAGAAATGTTCTTTTGCTTAGGGCCTTCGGGCCCTTAAAATCGGTTATTAGAACAAACATTCAAGTTGTCCCAATGAAATTCTAATGCTGAAATGATTCCTCAAGAATTAACGATAGTTTGCAGACTGAGACATTAGAAATGATTTAGATGTCGCATCGTCAAATGTAAGTGCATTCAGGTTGACAAGTGATTACAACTTCTGTCGTCAATGTAATCAAATACGGGGTCGTCTCAGTACGGGTTCATATTTCAAAGCCTACTTGGGTGTTTTGTTTTGCTCTTTTCAGTGTTCTTTTCTAGGTGTAGTCTGGGCAACGATTGATTCGGCAAAATGGTCTATAATAGCCATTGGCTCAGTATGGCCAGCCCAAGTAACCAAACATACTCGCCAATTGTCTAGGTTCAAATTAAGGTCTGATTGAAAACTTGAATTATTGCACCAGTTTAATACATTAAATTATACATTTAATTAAGATCTCTAATAATTGAGTTATTAGACATTTGATGTGAGCAGATTATAAAAAAGTAAATTTATTAATAAAAAAAAAACTAAAAAAAGCAACAACTTTGAAAAAGTTTTCAAAGGAAATGATTTAATTTATCAGTACACAAAGATTCAGTGCTTAAGCCTGATGACAGAACGGCTTTATCTTAAGTCCAGAATTAAGTCATTCTCATTAGCTAATTATCAAGATAGTTTTTATTCACAAATTCTTATCTTAAGATTAAAACCAATTATCTTTTACAAGAACCAATTACTGATTATGTTGTTGATAGAAATTCTCATGGAACAGTCTTTGCTAATTAAATTATCCCGTTTCCTTAAGCTCGTGTTTCAGCCACGAATGTACAAGACTATCTGGATAACTCTCATTGGAAATGGGAGAAGAAAGAAGGATTTATGTGAACAGATCAGCTAATGTATCACATGTTCACATCTTAATTGTTTACGACTTGAAACCAAATAAAGAGGCTGATTTGTTTCGTGGCAATGGAACGAGGCATTTCCTGATGCCCTAAAGGAGATATCGTAACCACGAATGGAATTGAACCATATTCTATTTCACGAAATGTTGATATATGTATTTTATTTCTTATTTTATAAAGAGAGTTTGAGATAAAAAAGCTTTCCAAGAAATACGTACAGATTTTCTTTTACTCGAAAATCACTAAAAAAATTCCGAATTTCATAGATCTTCATAGGTTTTCATAGGACTATTCGTAGGTTTTTCTTTTATAACAAAGCATTTTAAGACTTGTTAAAAATAACTTTAAAAGAAAAAAAAAGGAAAGAGCAGTTTGGAAAATTATGTTCAAATCAGACTGGCAATCTAAATACTTGTTTGGATTAATATGTTCTATTTAAGTGTTAGCGTTGCAAAAATTCATAAATGAGACTTTGTGCTTACAAATGAGCACGTCTAATACATTTGTTTCATGCTGTTTGGCATTCATTCGGCTAGAATTATCCTTTGAAAACACTCGGTTATCATAGATCAATAACTAACTTTATTTTAAACTATCTGATCTTTTTTATTCATTATTTGCTATATTTCATCCAGAGAGTTTCTGGACTTTCTGAGGCTTCTTTTTGAAAATTAATAAGACATAGATTCAAATTTTTAATAATTACATGTATTTCCATGCGATTTTGTCTTAAAACAATTTACAGATATTTCACGCCGCGCCGTCTTGAAAGACAAAAGAAAAAACTTTGTTTTAAGCCAAAGTGACATGAAATTGATAGAAATTGTTATAAACTGTTTGTTTTAAACAATTTCTAACAATTTCATGTGAATTTCACTGCAAGGGTGTATATGAGATTTTATTTTGGGATGGGCCAAATTACGGAACCAACCTCCAATAACCCCCAAAAAAAAATCCTCTCAGCCATCCAATCTCAAGAGCATTCGTAAATTCAAATACTTAATTTTTTTTTGGTCTGTTTTTTTCCCTGACTATTTTTCCTCGTGAACATGTCTAAATTTGATCTGAATTGATTTTCTTTGTTAATATGAATGCATTGTTAGGAACATAAAATGAATTTGTTTATTCAAAGGCTTTATTATAACTCACAGTGATTATGAGTGAAGTATCCTTTAGCAAATGACCTTGACCGTCGGCTTTTTTTGATGAGTACTTTGATGTTGTCTCTGATTCGTGAACGCGACAATGCGACATAAAGCTAGCCATATGATCATAGCTCAAAATAACTCCCGCGTAGTCGAGGTTTTCCCTTTGCGACTGATCAATGGTCATTGCAAATGCGGGCATTACTGGGAACGGAATGGCGCTTCAACTAAAGCAAATTGCTACACTCGGTTGAAAGTCGATCCTGGGAATAGTGACGATATCACCTCTGTTGCTTTCCGAAAGAACTTCTGCGATGACAGTCCTTAATTGTGTGCCTTACAGAGTCCTTTCTTTGGATTGAAATTGCGAAGGAGCATCACAATTCATCCTTTCTTCATGCACTGCTGATGAGGTGGCATACCGGAAAATGGCAGAGTGTGAAGAAACTTGGGGGATGTTCATCACTTGGATCATCCGACACCACTACATCAGCGCTGTAGTACATGTGAGACTTGCAGGGCAGCTCTCTTGCGTTACACACAGAGGGATATACAGAACTGGAAAACCATATAAGGCATAAAAACTATTTTTGTAAAACATGACAGAATAAAATTCAGAAATAACTTTTTGGGCTTTTTCGATAGTCTTTTTTCCATTTAAATTTATTAAAAAATTATTGGATAAGAGAAGACAACAATCAGTCAAAAGTTAGCTCAATCCTACACCTCTGAGTCCCGGGTTCGGTTCTCATGTGGGTTTCGTTGATGGTGGCGATCCGCGCTGGGCAGGTTTTCCCGGGGTTCTC
The DNA here is from genome assembly GCA_023159025.1 of Thereuonema tuberculata. NCBI lineage: Eukaryota > Metazoa > Arthropoda > Chilopoda > Scutigeromorpha > Scutigeridae > Thereuonema > Thereuonema tuberculata. The sequence continues at coordinate 7,002,676 of JAFIDM010005346.1, forward strand.
CCGTTTTCCTTGCATTTCTCACACCATCCTTTCTCAGTCTTTCTCTCCGTCTGTCCTTCTTTCCGTGGGATAGTACAAAAGATCTTTCAGATCGACGTGCTCCGCAGTCATGCCACCCACTTTCAATTAAGCTAATCTAATCTAATGTAGCTCAACCCAAACCAAGAATAAAAATGGAATCTTGTTAATAAACTAAAAAAAAAAAAAAATCCATAGTTAACTATTATTTCTTTAGTTTTAGTCTAAATAAAAAAAAAATCGTCACTGTTATTCTGAATTAAAATAAAAATTTTCATTCCAATAGTAATTTCTTTAAAAAAAGAAAGAATATTTTAATGCCTAAGTTAAAAAGAATGCTGACATTTATCTGACAAAGAAAAGAAAAACGAAACAAAAGAAACTCGACGCCATAATTACATCTAAGTAAACTCAAGGTTTTAATTAAAAACTCTTGAGGCAGTGTGTGTGTGTGTGTGTGTGGGTGTGTGGATGGGTGGGTAGATGGAAAGGAGAAAGAGGCAGCACCCTTATAAATTAAACAAAAAAACACATAATAAAAGTAAAATATAAATTAATTAAATTTAAAAAGATGTGGGAATAAGTCCATTTTTCTTAGAAAAAGTCAAAAAGCATTGTAAAAAAAATGAAGCTTTTCAGTAATTATAAACTTTGCCTATATTTGTTTGTTTAAATTACTTATGCTTATTTAAATTACTTTGTACGAAATTAGAAAAATTTGTTTCCTGTATCATAATTATGTGGTTTTATATATTTATTTATTGATAATTATAATCCTCAAAATAAGTATCCAAACTAAATAAAATAAAATTTTAATATCATAATATCATTTTTGAAATAAAGATTGTTGTGAGATTTTAAAGCAAACTTTAAAAGTGCAGCCTTCTCACTACGAATTATTAAATTCAAGAGTCCTGTAAAAGACAATTAACAAAAAACTTAGTCTTAATTTGCTGCTAGCGAATAATAATTAATAATTTCCAAGCCTAATTTCTGCATTAGTAATTTTGTAAAGTATAAAATCTAATCAAATGGAATCTAAAATTTATCAAAATCACCACTTCGCGATAATGTTAAATATTTTACAAATTCTGCCTTTTTTTTTTTAATTTGCTTCAGGATGAGTTTTTGAAGTTCTTCTGAAGAGATTTTTAATCTTCAGACTGTCAGTCCCTCCCTGTTCTTCAATTAAATTATGCGTTGGAACATTTAGAACAGCTTTCAATTCAACCTCCATTCAAATTTCCAGCTCTTTTCATTCTTAGCAGAACTAAGTGAACGATAAAGCAAATGTTTCGGAAAGAAAATAATGGCGAATTAAATATGAAATTACGATTTTTACAGCATTACAAATGCCTCAAAAAATATTGGCTATTCCTCAAAAATCTATCTTTTATCTTAAATATTCCATAAATAAAAATTGAGAATTATATTTTAAAATCATATTGCACTTAAATATTGACTTGTATCTTTAAAAACTGGTAAATCGATGTAGTTTTGCAATTTGTTTTAGAACAAATATTGCTACTGAATTAGGAATCACTGTTCTTCGATTTCTTTTTTGTAACCAATTAGGATTTGAAAATTTAATCATTGATTTTTTAAAGCTGCTCTTTATCGTACCTATATAGCTTTTACATTTCAAATTCTGAGATATTTAAAAAATAAATAAAGTAAAAATGAAAAAGAAATTTAAAAAAAAGTACTACTCAAAGTTTAAAAAATTGCAATTCGTAATTGTAACAGCAAAGAAAACAAAACAAGAACACGTAGATGGAAAAACCATTGTGTTAAGGAATGGAATCTCTTACAAATTAATTTTGTAATATGTAATTCTTAATACTCTTGGTTTTATTTAATTTATTTAATTTTAATGTTGAATGTATTCAATGTATGACTTACACGTATAGATGACTCATGTTATCTGGATAGCTTCAATCTAGCATTCTGGAGACGATTACAAATCCCATTTTAATATGTAAAATAAAGAAATAAAAGTACCATGATTATAATAATTAACTAAGGAATCAGAAATGTCAAGATAATAAAATAATGTCGAAATTCCTAACTCTGGCCTAAGTACAGGCCCTTATCCTCCAATAGAGAGACATGAAAACAGTTATGAAAACAGGTTAGGTTAGTACAGCCGTACATTTTTGGCCAAGTTCCCTTTGAGAGACAATAGGTTTCTGAAATACGAGTCCTTTTAACTAGGCCAATCCTAATCATATTTGTTGCTTTTTTTCTGAATTTACTGCAGTTAATACCTTTCTTAGTGTTTTTTATTTTATTATATTAAATACCTCTATTACCTTTAAAATATCACATCTCTCTTCCATTAACATTTGTATATTTGTGATAAGGGCTTTTGACTTATAATAACCTCCAGCACGCTTTGTTGGAGTTACGATAGCAGTGTTGTATATATTTCAACATCAAATTTCATTGAATTAGGTAGATTACAGTGTTGAAGTACATGACAGCATAGTTAATTCAGTGAAATTCAATGCAGCTTTCTTTTGTTTTTTTTCCCCCTTATTTTTAAAGATTATTCATTGAGTTTAAAAGGAATTGGAAGAATTTTATTTTTAGCCCAGCAATGCTAAGAGAGTTTTGAAGCTTGGAAAGGCACAGCTGCAGATAGCAATTGAATTCTTTTCCCTAAAGAAGATACGTTTCCCGATGAATTTTCATCCTGTTCTCGTGAGACTGTAAATACACAAAAACTATTCTCAATCGATTGCACTGCACTTATTCCAACACGCACAGAATCAGTGAATCGCAAAATTGAGAGAACAAAATAAGGACCCCTTTTCTTTTTTTTTTCTTCCTTCCTTAAGCTTCCACTTATTGGATAAGAGGAAAAAGCACATTTCAGAAGAGAATTAAAATATTCCAATCATGTGAACAAGTGCTCAGTATAAAAGATTGGGACATTATTATTATTTTTTTCAAAGCAAGTGCAATGTTCATCTTTTTTCAAAAGCTATTATGGGCAAATAAATATGTAAAACACGAAAACACTCTTTGTCATCAGTAGTTGAGGACCGAGTAGAATCAGTTTTATCCAATTACTGCTTAATGTTTTGAGATGCTACTTCAAGTAAATAGATTCAGTTCAATCTTGAAATGAAATTAAAAGTTTTTGGAGGAAATTGTAAACACCTTTGAATTTAAATTTGTTAAAAATGAAGAACTACAAAACAATTTTAGGGCCTGCTTCCCTTAAAATGTGATTTCACAAAATTTCGTTTGGTTTTTGAATTTGTCAGAACAACCAAAACGAAAAGCCTACCTTTGTATTCAAATTACAACACGAATTGAAAGCAACCTATTTTCCATTTTCTCAAAAAATGAATTAAATCCTCATTATTTATTTGAAATTAATAAATAGGATTAATTTTAGTAGTATTAAGCCCTGAGGAATGGATTAGTTAAAATTTAATATTCATTGTGGAAGACAACGATCTTCATAGAAATTAAATCCATTGTTTGAATTCTATTGTGTGGGAATTCTGGTCGTCCTAATAAGGACTGACTTCGAGAGATTTTCATTATAAAAGCTACATCAGTCCTGAAGTAAGTGCCTCTATTGAAGTACAACTATGCCTTGAAGTGCTCAATATCTAGCGAACTTCTTACATTTTCTGCATCATCTTCCAGGACATTACTGGTGAAGTCAATGTAGGAATAATTTGGTAACTATGGTTTTCAAAAACCGTAAAATCTTTTAACAGATTCTTACTTTAAAGGGTTTCGTTGAATGTTTTTTTTTGAAGATGATGATTAATTAATTGATTGTAAGGCTTTTGGCTGTTTCCTAATCCTCTTCATAAGGGGAATTGTAGGCTATTTTGCCTAAATAAAAAAAAGCTATGAAAAACTACCACATAAAGAACATACTGCATTTTTGGACTTATCACTTCTCCAGGATCTATTTTCCTAATAATATACACTACAGGATCTAAACAATGCTGACATTTGTAAATTTTTTATGAAAAATATTAAATACGTATGCTATAAATATGTAACCTATGATCTAAAAGACTAATAAAGATGACTTTTAGATAGCGGATTTTCGAGCAAACACTATGTTATTTTCCGACTTCGTTCCAGAAGATTCGTCCATCGAGATGTATTTGTACAACATCAGTAGATGGTTCAAACAAGCTTAAGTTTGAAGTTTAAATTTTTAAAAAAATCTTATTTGAATCTTGAGCTTTAATTAAAACCTTCCAGTAACTAATTCGGTCCCCATAGATATCAGGTAATAGGAAAGTTCGTTTTTTAATGTTATTATTTAATCACATAATATGTAATTCAGGACTCTTCTGGGCTTCCTGATTTGTGTGAGTGTAATGCACATTCAACTCAGCAACTGTAAAAACTAGAGATAAGAAATTTGGTAGATAGATAGATCTCGCTGATCAAATCTCAAATTGATGAGTTCATATTTTTAGTCGATGGATATCGTAACAGCATGCGTCTTACCTTGGTAAGTAATTTTTCTATTTAACCATAGACTGTTACTTAACACTATTATTGTTAAGGCGAGCGAATAGAAGGACAGCATACGTCAATGCCAATTGGCTACAGTCGTCTGTGAGGAATTTTCCCACTCCGGGTGAGGTTGACTGAATGTTTCGGTTCGGTTCCTGAAAAGCCTTCATCAGATGTTGATGTTTTATGGAGTTATGCGCTGTTAATTCATCAATGTTTTGAAGAAGTTGATTCCGTGATGTCCCTTTCTCCGATACATTGACTACGCAACAGCGTTAATGTCATATTCAACATCTACTGACGAAGGCTCAAGGAACCGAACCGAAATATTGAGGCAAACTTACCGGGAATGGAAAAAATTTCTCATAGACGAGTATTTCTAATTTTCATGGCCAACAACTCCTTCATATCCCAGTTATATATCAATGCCATTGAAAATCATCTAACAAATGTATACAGAACATCTCACAGTTAATACAGTTTACGAGAAACAGCTTCATCACTATTGGGCTCTATATAGAAGCCTTGGATCTCTTATCGTTTCACAAGTAATTGACCCTGTCCAATTTAGACAAGAAAACAACATACATTTACATGTCAATTGTGAATGAATTTGACACATTTCATAAGAGTGACTTAAAATTTCCTCAGCAAAGTTGAAATTGACCTAGTAATAACTGTGACGTTTAGTCAAGTAAATAAACTAAACAATTTCAATCCTATAATAATATAATAATTTGAATCCTCCGTGCCATGTTATATTAAGGGCAAAAAGATGATGAAGCGATCTTTTTTCATTCCTTAATTTATTCAAATATTGTCTTTCTTTAGGGTGGAACTGACCTGCAGCATTACAAAATGTATAGTGAAGAGATGCTACTGAATAAATGTACAGTAAAGAGATGCTACCAGAATTTCCTATTCAGCATTATAAATTTAACAGCCATATTTCCATTCCGCTGGCTTAGTCAAATCGTCGCAGTCAAATCCTGAGGTTTCTGCCGAAGCGTCTTAAGTAAGACGAGAACGAGGCTGGGTTGCTAATTAGGCTGAACGGACACGCGATTCCTTCCGCTACCCCCACCCCCACACCTGCTCTCCACCGACAAAAAAAACGGACATCATCCCACTTTGTTCGGGATTTGGATTGAAATATGGGAAGCCGCCATGGGAAAAAGGGGAAGACGTGGGAGGAAGACTCACGGCTCGATTCCAAGATAACCATCTTCAATAAGTAACAGACATGAGGAAGTTATACGACTTTTTAAACAGTCCATTGCTGGTAAATATTTTATCTTCGTTCTTCTTTACGTCTTCATTCGTACTTATTTGGAATGTAAAATAATTCAACCATTGCTAGATTTATTCTATCTTTAAAGTAATTGCTCTTTCTCCTTCAATTTTAGATCCAATTGTTCTGTTTATCCGTCCGTCTGCTTTCAATTTCCATTGCCCGTATTTTAATTAAATTGGCTAAAGGAACAATGAAAAACATTTAAGTAGCACCAAGCGAAATATTGAATATAAGTCAAACTAAAATGGAATCAGAAAAAGTTTGTATACCTATGTATGTATGTATGTATGTACCGGTATGTATGTAATGTCTATACTAAAATATTTCCTTTTTCTTTACGTAATATCAAGAGAGGATAAAACAATTTTTAAGCTAAGTAACATCTATAAGTACAAATTAAGTCAAAATTGGTTCACATACATCCATCAGAGTCCGTGGATCCAATCCCGGTAGGAGAGATCTTTTCATCAACGATTGAAGGGGAGAGGAATGGAGATTCAAGAAGCAGAAACAGGGAATTAAATAAACAATGCATTTACAAATAGTGAAAATTATAATTATTAAAACTAATAGATTTATATAAAAGCCTCAAGAGCCTAATGAAACTTACTGCTATTCTTACACATGTGATCTTTTAACTACGCATTTATGATTTTTATGAGTAAAATATATTATTTAAACATTAGTGATTGTAATATTAATATTAACAGCTTGTCTATATTTTCGCTTCAATTTGGTTTTTTTGGTTGAATGATTACTAAATTATTATTAATATTTAATTAACGAAAAACAATTAAAATTTCTAAAGAAACCTGCAAGCCTTATCCACAACCCCATTTGCTTGTATTTCCTCATTTGTGCACTGTCAAATATTCACGATTTCTGTTGTGAAAACTGAAGTAATTTTAGCTTATCATTCTCTGGGGTTTGGGAACGCAAAGGAGCAAAAAATTGGACAAAAAAAAAAATCTTTTCCCTCACTTCATCCCAGACATTTCGAGACAGTTTCAACCCCTAACCTAAACTTTGATGCCTTTTTTAAGGATTGTTACTGCTCTTATCTAAATATTATAGTTTTCAAATAAAAATATAAGATTTTTGATAAATTTGATATCTGATTTCAAATTTAACATACTTTGGATTTAGTTAAGGCCAATGTAATATTCAAAGCCAATTCTAAATTAACATTTCTATTTTTTTTTTAATTTTTTAATTTCTGATGGAATTAAAAAGGCGTTAAAAAAGGAATTAAAAAGGAATTAAAAAAAGGTGAGTGAGAATTTTCTTTTTAGATTGATGAAACTATTAAATACTTATATTTCAATCTTTTTATCAGAAAAATTCACAGAAAAAAAGAACAAAAAAAAATATATTAAAATTTGAAGATTAACTCTGCTTTGATAATGATTAATTTTTTTTTTTTATAGTATTAAGAAAAATACACTCATTAACAAAAAAAAACGACGAACCTAGAAGGAGTTGTCCGATGGAGACAAAAATTGGTGGAGAGGAAGATTATGTACAGAATAGAAAATGATTAAAATTTCAGACAAATCGAATGATTTATTTCAGAGTTACAGAGTTACAAAGTAACGAGCTCATTAAGGTGTTGACCCACCTCTACCCTGAATGCAAGCTGCCACACGACGTGGCATAGAGTGATAAAGCTCCCTGATAGTCTCCTGCGGCATTTCTTCCCAAATTTGCTCCAATTGTCGGGCTAGGTCATCCACATTCCCTGGTGGATGCAGTCGCCTTCCCATCATATCCCAGACATGCTCGATTATAGAGAGATCTGGGGATCTGGCTGGCCAAGGAAGTGTTTCACAAGCTGCAAGACAGGTCATAGCAACACGTGCCGTATGTGGTCTGGCATTATCTTGCTGAAAAATAAGGCCAGGGTACTGCAAGAGGAAGGGTAGCAAAACAGGTCTCAGAATGTCGCCGACGTACCGCTATGCTGTAAGTGTGCCGCTAATGACGACCAAAGGGTTCCGGCTATCAAGGGAAATGGCACCCCAGACCATAACTCCTGGTTGAGGGCCTGTGTGGCGTGCAATAGTGAAAGCAGGATCGGCACGCTGCCCTGGGCGTCTCCAGACACATCTGCGACGATCGTCAGGACACACTTGGAAGCGGGATTCGTCGCTAAACACTATACGTCCCCAGTCAGCATCATTCCAACCGGATCCAGCCAAGCACCACTGTAATCTGGCCCGACGGTGTGCAGACGTGAGTGGCAGGTGGCATAGCGGTCGGTACGAGCGTAGATGTCGCTCTCTCAGCCGTCTGTGAATGGTCATGGTGGACACTCGTGTGCGGGTCGCAAGTCTGATGGTTGATAACGATGATTCAGGCGCTGTGACAGCTGATCTATCACTCTATCCTCCCGCTCTGCTTTGGCCCTAGGTCGACCGCTACCTTCATGACGCTGAAATCTGCCATTGTCCACCCATTCCTGCCAGCATCTTCTAATCGCGGCATCACTTCGACCCATATGACGAGCGATTCTCCGATTTGCCCAACCTGCCTCTTTCAGTCCAATGAAACGACCTCTTGACAGTTGCACGTAATGAGCAAGCGGCGATGCATTTTTTCAGTCGTTGAAAGGTATCCTAACTCGCAATGCAACAGAAATTTTGACCATCAGATTGAGAATCGCTTCTTATATACACCTGCTGAGTGCGCAGTTCCGATGCGCTGTAGCTCTCGCTATTCATTCATTGGACACCAAAGTTTAATCATTTGCATGGGCGGTCCCAATGTCTTTGCATACGAAATTTCATTACAATCGGACAACTCCTTCTAGGTGCGTCGTTTTTTTTTGGTAATGAATGTATTAATAAAATATTTTTTTTCTAAAATTCTTAAATTTGTCAAAATTAAAACTGAAAAATGCAAACCATATTTTCAATGATAAACACAATTTCTTTTTTTTTATTTAGTTCTGGAATCATACAAAAGTCAATATACACATACAGGGTAATTCAAAATTCCCTGTACAAACTTTAAAGGTAGGTTCTACTCAGTAAGACAAGCAAAGAAGTTCATTTAACTTTTTTTTAGGAAAAGGAACATTTGTACGATTTGTATTCAATAGATGCAATTGAATATAAATCTCGTTTTTGTTTTTGTCTCTCGTTTTTGTCGTTTTCACAACTTTACAAAAAAATACCCAACATATTTTAAAGAAGAGTAGACTTGAAGGTCTTTCCAACGTATTTCTTTACATTTTATAATTATATAAATAAACTTAAGTACTTAATCCTATTCGTGCTCGGTTAGAGAATATACAAGTTACAGTTTCAAGTAATTAATAGAACCCTTGCTTTCATATGATTCCTCCCAGTCTTTCTTTTATTGAGTTCCATATAATTACTACGACATTCACTTCTACTTCCTCTACCTATTATTTTAATATTTTCCCAATCAATTTTTACTTTCCTTACCTCATCTATTTTCAAGTCAATGTAAATATGCTGTAAATGGAATGAATTCTGTTGAATTGCAATTCGAATCAACTAGTAGGAAATGCTGACAGACGCATATAACTTTATCTTAATGTCTCCTTGTGAAATATATTGTGAAATGTTGTTTTCTTTATTTTTCATTCACGTATAGTAGCTGTTTAAAATCTGATCTCTCGATCAATGACTCATTTATCTTCTAAGTGTAAATTAATCTCGAACCATCCTCTGAAGTCCCATTTAAACACACAGAAAATTCAGATTTTTTTTATAAATTCAACATTCTATTTTTTATTTCCTTAAATTGGTGTCGTATTCTACATATTATGATATCATTGTGATGTTATTTACCCAGTCTAATTGATTCATTTTATAAAACTTATAAATTTACTTACATTGCTTACATTATTTCTAGCACTTATTACCTAAATGCATATCATGGGATATATCGAAGATTTTACTTTCAGAACGGAAGGCAAAGCCCTGCCTCTTTTATTTTTGTTAGGCATCCAACCAAAAAAGAAACAAAGCACGAAAGATATATTTATGGCGGGGATGAGCTAGTATCCCCACGTCCATCGCCAATACATTCTCACGATATACATTTGTACACAATTGGGAATTTGCAACGACCTTCAACAAGCGGCCTCACCTTTTATTGCAGACACAGTTAAAAGCTTTATAGGAGTTCAGTAGGCCAAGCAAATCCTTACAGAAATATTAACTACACTAAGAAATTGATAAGAAAAATTCTTAAAACACGAAAAAAAAAAATCTACAACAGAGTATATCAAGATCAACGGCAATTGAGGGAAAAAACCATGGTTATTAATTATAAATAAGAGGGCGAAAATGGCATTTGTATGCGTTATCTAAATCACCCAGTTTTGCAGGCAATGTTGTAGAGGAAGGATGGTACCATTACACCCTTGTGAAACTAATCATCGTTCTCCCTTTCAAACAACGTAGATTCCCTGACAGCAATTGTCTTTTAGCGACAAATCGATAAATGAAGAAAAGAAGCCACCCTTTGAAAAACAAGGAAACAGGAAGAAAGGAAAAGAGCCTCGTTTTCAAGAGAATCTACCCTATTTCAATAAAATAAAAAGGTCTCTTTTATTAAAAACTTATAGTTTTGCATTTCATTCAGACAAATTATGGTATTCAATAAAAGTACTTTCTTTTTCAGCTTTATATTATATTTCTTACAAAAAAAATTTATAAAATACTTATGGAATTTTGAACGTTACTTACTAAATTTAAAGTTATTCTAATTACAAAACGATCCATAAAAAGAAATCATATCACGATTCTTAGAAATTCAATTTTTTAAAGAGAAATTTTGGATTTTTTTTTTTTGTTTGAATAAATTTTTATTGTTAGCTTGCCTTTTTTTAATTCTGATTTTGATCTATAAAAGAGAACATCTTAATTATCATAATAATAAAAAAGTTCAAAAGAATAATTAAAAATTAATCAAGTAAAAAAATCAAAATATATCAGTATGAAAAACTGCTTTATCGTCAACATGTGAAACAAAATTTTAAGAAATTTTTAATATTAATAAATTCCCAAAGACAGATCAGGTCGTAGAAAAACTAACTTCTAAGCTTTTGAATTCTTTTTTCTGTAGCGAAACTTTTTATTTTTTTAAGTAATCAACCAAAAATACACAAAGTAAGGTTTTCGCATCCCGAGTCATCATTGACGGGAATCTGGGAGAGCTGTTTCTGCCTTATTAGGCGTTATCAGCCAGATTTACCCTCGGTGGTAGGCTCAGAGTGCGTGAAAAAGTAAGAATCCCATCTCCTCTCCCGGAATGTGTACTCTAACAGAAATACACTGTAATAAACTGTAAATAAACTGTAATACATACAGCTGCTGTAAATTCACTACCAAGCTCTGTGGAACTTTACATGAGAACGAAAAACCCACATTTTTGGTTGATTATATGCATGTTAAATTTTCTTCTTTTCAATATTCCTATTATTTGCCCCACTTTCTAATTCAATTATAACGAAGAAAAGTAGTATTACATGATAGCCTTTGTATTTATATTTAGGCCTATATATTTATTATTTTATTTATTAATTATTTATATATTTATTATTTATTTATTTATATATTTATTGTATTTATTTATTTATATATTACTACATATTTTAGTCATATATTACAGTTACGCTAATCGAATAACATTGATATATTATAACAGAAAATGAAAATGAAAACAAATATATTTGTAGGTATGGCTGTGTGTGTATGTCACATTTCTAATTTCCATATATAAACAGGATAGAAACATCGATTTGTTAACTTTCCAATTCAAATCCAATCTTCTCTTTCTATGACGGTGGATGCCTAATTTACGGTAACGTCAAAAACAGAAATAGAAGATTGAATTCTGAATTGAAATTTAGCGGTAGTTTACCTTGAAATTAAATATTAAGATTAACGTTTAGATTACGCCGTCTTTTACGTAGCTAATTTTTTTTTTCTTTTCATATTCTATTTTTTTTTTTAATATTGGGAATTTCTTAGCATCAAAAAAGTAAAAGACATGGTATGTAATATTAATCTAAAAATAAATTAAAAATTTGAAAAGTATGTTAGAAAGGTAGGCAGTTTCTGCCTGTGGATATCTTCAGGAAAACGATAAATCATAAAATTAGTTTGTATTTTTATGATCTGCGATTGACAATTGCAAAACAGCATGGAAGTTTTTTTTTTTTATATAAAGCTTAAATCATAAATTTAATATTGAATATTTTAATATTAAAAACTTAATATTGAATTTCAGATTCTTGTACACAAGAATAATTCTTGTGAAAGAATAACAAATAAGTTTTAATTAGATTTGTAGACATTTTTTTTTTTTTTATTTAATGTTCACATAGATAATAATTTTAACTATGATAACAAGAACAATACTATAAGAACGCCAAACATTCGCTTTTTATTTTGATTAAATGCACAGTTCCTGCATAGATTGTACAATAAATTATGGCGATTAAATGCTTTTTGTCGAGTTTAAGAAAGCTTTACTAATGTGTCACAGGGCGTTGAAGCTGCAAAACGTAGTTTTTTTATCGTAATAAACGGTAAGTATGTTTATTTAAGGATTTGTTTTGCTTATTACCCATATTACCCGGATTATCCGGATTTTCGATTTTCCGGATTGCCTTTGGTCCCTGTTAGTCCGGATAAACGAGGTTGTAGTGTAACTATTTATAATTATAAACTTAATTAACTTAGAATGTTACTCAGTATTTATTTAAAAAAGGGTATCATTAAATTTTATAGATCAGCCTTTAAGTAAATTAGTTACTAAAGCTTGTTACATAAACACCAACTGTTAATTTAATCTAAATAATCGTTTCTGAATAGAAAAGAAATATTTACTTTTATATATTATAGATTTTATCCCAGTTTATAATTTATACATTATACTATAGGCTATACTGCATTGTTCGTTTTAGTTGAAACAATATCACTACGGAAACATAAAACTGAAGTAATATTCCCGAAATCTTATGTATTTTAAAGTATTCTCTAAAAGTCTATGAGTGCCTAAACATTTAATTTGAGCTATTATTATTAATTTCTGTATCATTGTGTAATTGAAATGTATCACTTTCTCAACGTTGTTATGGATTAATAATATGTTAATGCAGAATAAAAAAACTGCTCTTTTTCCTTAGGTTTTATTTATTTTGTTTACTTTGATTACTGTAAGTTTAGATTAAGAAGCAGTTGGTTTCTTTAATTTCATTGAAGAATTAAATTAAATTAACAAAAAAATTAACAAAAATCGAAGACAAATTGATAAACTATCTGCAAACAACAACAATAAAACTGAAATCTTTTATCCTGACATAAAAACTGAATAAAAAGTAACTTACAGGTAATATCTTAAGTATTTTACAAAATAAATAAGCATTAAAGTAATTAAGGTGTATTTAAATTATAGTTTCTAGAAAAGTACAAGTAATTTCAGTTGCGGAATGATACTTTTATTGCTTTACACCTTTAAACTTTGTTGGTTTATTCAGTAGATTTGTTTGTTTTTAAAGTAACATAATACTGTACGTAAAGTGTCACCTGGTTATGAGCTAATAATAACTGGAAAGGTGTTGCTACAACATCTGGTCAACACAGAAGCACCAACAGTAGCTCGACGCAAACAACTTTGGTGGGTTTCTTGGGTGATTACAAGTCTTCATTAGGGTGTCAATTCGCGTTTAATCTTTATGCAGACCAAACACATCGTCCGTGGGGGTTCTCTTTTGCTGGATTAGGGATCAATTCTCCCCCTCCTCTCAAGTGCAGCTGCTCCAGATTGAGAACTCCACCCCTACGATAGTTAGCACATTCAAAATTGAACGGGACAGCAGCAAAATTGAAGTCTATTTCATTGGTCTTTTCATCAACCATAAATACACCGCATTACTACTATGGAAATGCTTCTGCGGGAGAATATATTTTATTAAGAGCTTCGTAGAATTTCATTAACATCAGGGAAGTCAACCAAAAGCCTTTGAAAAAAAGATTTTTAATAATACCACATTGATGTAATTTACATTTCTAAAGTATTACACACTATTCAAATATTTTTGACTATCACTTTCAGTTATTAGGGAATTGTGTGTATAAAACAATAAATAGGAACCCAGGACCATACACACCAATATAAAAACAGAAAAAGCTTTATAAACATGACATGTTTCGAAGAAATTATATCTTTGTCAACTAAAAGTTGTTATAATAATGAAGTTTCTATTAAAAGTGTCTTGGATTATGATTTATAAATCACGAATTCTATTGTTAAGGTAATGCTATTTTCTTTTAACTTTGAAACAAGATGTCAATGAGGTTAATTATGTAATCTGTTTGTAAAATACGACGTAATTTGTATTCTAAGGTCTGTTAAAAGGCCTATTTTGCTTTTATTTCTTGTCTGATGACGAAGGTGTAGTTTCTTCGAAACATGTCATGTTTATAAAGCTTTTTCTGTTTTTATATTGACTGTGTATGGTCCTGGGTTCCTGTCACTATCAGTCTTTCTATGAAACTTTTGCATTTCTCAACTGCTTGGCAGTTAAGAGAACTGATAAACAGTTCATGATAAAATGGCTAACTCGATTTTCTTAATATTTGGAACAATACTTAAGAAAATATAAACCTGATTATTTTGGTCCAGACCCATCCTATTCCTCAACAAAACAATTCTGATGATTTTAGAACACTAATGCTAATGATGCAGTTTCTCAGTCACTGTTCAATGGATATATGAACATATGGTAATTAGTAATTTAATAAATACTTTATTTAATATTTTTTTTTATTTAAAGTAATTTAATAAATTTTCTCTTCATATTTTTATGTCCAAAGTAAATTAAAGTAATTTCATAATTACTTTATTTAATATTTTTTTATCTAAACTAATTTAATAAATTTCCTATTCATATTTTTATATCCAACATGGTTATTTCTTTATTAGTTGACAAGGAAACCCATTAAGGATTTCGAAAGCTCCTATACGTTATGTATTTTTATATGTTTTAAATTTTTAAAGTGTGTTTGTCTTTAATTTTAATGAATTCTTTATTCTACAATACCTTTATGTCTTTTCTCAATAAACTAAAAATACATTAATATCAGCTTTCTGGAATCTCAGATAAGTACGTAATCATTTATAACTTTTTTTTTTTTTTTTTGATAAATAAGTAATTTAATTCAAAAAAAACGAAGAAAATTTTAGATTACCGACAAGGTAGTATTTATTTAATGTCGAATATTACTAGCAGTGTTTAGGACACGATATTAATTAGTTGTTATTCCTTATTTTAAGGAATGTAGCAAATTAATATTATAATGCATATTCTGCATTTTGCAATATTATAATTTTTTTGCACTTTCATAATTGAATAATTAAATATTTTTTATTATTTTGTATTTATTTATTTATTTATTGTTTTCTAAAAATTTATTATCAATATCTAAAGTACGAATAAATTGTTAAACACATGGAATGATTATCAATTAGAAACTTCCTAGCAGAACACACGGTCCAATGTAGGACACACCAGCCTAACTTGATCATTATCTGTAGCCATTTCATTTTATTAAAGGATACGGAAAAAAAAAAAACAACATAGCAGGCAAGGATGAGTTATGTGACATTCAATAAACCAATTGATAGGATCCCATCGCTCGTTCTTATTGTTCTCTATAAATCTGATTGAACAGAAAAATGGGAACTTTAGATATACATATTTCATTATTATTTATATATAATAAAGAAGGTTTAACGTGCATTTTCCTGTACTGGTTGCAGCGATTTTTCTTTGGTTGTTTGCTTTCAGCCGGGTCCCGCTTCCCTGAGGGGAAGGCGAGATCATGGCTACCGACGCGTTCCGAGTTCCATTATCAAAAGCTAAATCTGGCTGATGAGTCCTAATAAGGACGAAATAGCTATCCCAGATTGCTTTTGATAATGGCTCAATGCGTTAAAAGCGAACAATTCTAACGAATTTGTGCATTTTATAGATTTTTCTTCCCTTTTCATATTACATTAATGCACGTTAAACCTTCTTTATTATTAAGTTTTCGACTTTTTGTTAGGTCTTATGCCTTTATTAAATGCCTTTCGTGCTCAGCGCAAAGCTGGCCGAGGTAATTGTCCTGTACTGGTTACAGCGATTTTTCTTTAGTTGTTTGCTGTCAACCAGGTTCCACTTCCGGGAGCGGGAGACGGAATCATAGGTACCGACGCATTCCGAGTTCCATTATCAAAGCTAAATCTGGCTGATGAGTCCTAATAAGGACGAAACAGCTGTCCCAGATTGCTATTGATAATGGCTCAATGCGTTAAAAGCAAACAATTCTAACGAATTTGTGCATTTTATAGACTTTTTCTTCCCCTTTCATTATTATTTAAGTAAAATAACATTTTTACATTAAATTTATAAGATTACTTATACTAGCTATCTTGTGATTTCTTTCTGTTACAGTTTTACTACATGTTATTAGGAAAACGAGGCTTATCAAATCATGAGTCGGTGTGTATGTAGCCCCTTAATAACCCTTTTGAACATTATGGGTGGATCTTCTTGAAATTTGTTGTTATATTTAAGGACTTTACAGACGATCTATATCTTTCATTCCAAGTACATCCTGGTCGAGAAATAAGCGACGACAAAGAATCCCATCAGAAACGATTTATATCAATACAATAACAGCTTTACACAATTCAAGTAAATAGATTTATTTATTCTTTTTAAATGACAAATTTCTATATTTAGATGATATTACAAATTCAAAACAAACGTAGGTCTTTTTTGTTTTTGTCTTAAAAAAAACGGCTTAAAAAAGAAAAAAGAAGAAATCATCAATTTTAAAGAATAATATGATAAGGAAAGTAGACATAAGGTCTCTCAGAAACTTCCTGTGTTTTCTTGGTTTTTTTTCTTTTTTTTCTTTTTTTACAAATTGTGAACTATAACAAAAGGTTTAGTTATTTATAAAAAAAAATATTTAAAATTTTTTTTAAATGAGTCTATAGCCTTTCCTTTTCTAACAATTAAAAAAAAGAAAACAAACTTACATTTTGCATTTGTAATAAACTTGATATATCTATTTTTCTCTTATATATAGGCTATATTAGCTTCTAATAATGATCTTTAAAATGGATATTAAGTAATCCTAGCACCTGATAAAAAAATTAAATAAATAAATAAAATTGTCATAAGCTTTATATGACCAGAAATGACCCTTATGATTCAAATATTATTAGCCTTATTTACATTACCTATGAAAAAAAAATTCAGTTTAAAAAAAGTGCACTTTGATGTCTTTATCTAATGTTTTTCATTATGTGTGTTTAGTTTTCTAAACCATTAACTGTATTAAACTTGACTTGGCGTCAAAAGGGAGAGAAGTTCTTCCAGTGGATTTTCCCCCCAGGCACAGTGGATCCTAAACTTTTCTAGATCTTGTTGTCAGTAAGTTTTACATTAGAAAAACCTTTTATTTTAGTATATTCTCTCTGTTTTTTTAAATACTGTTCTAATTCCTTTATTTATTTGTTGTGTCGTTCGAAAGATTAAGATATAACGAATTCATTGAAACCTCAGTAACGAAAATGTCGAAGTTCATTGAAAAAGTTAATGAATTGAAATGAACCCTGCCTCCTTTTTGGACGTGATCTCGACACGCTGTCCGCAAACCGCTTTTGTCTGCCCGTTTTCTGTATTTAGTTATTGGACTGGCCAACTATTAATACTGTCTCTGTTTTTCTTACAATGTGCCCCAATACTTGATGGGTATCCTACCGATTGAAGCGAGAAGTAGACGCTGCATTCAAGTGGTTTTACTACCATGTGGTCAGAAGCGTCGCGGCAATAAGACAGGTCGGGCAGATGAATGTAGTGCAGCTGGAGGAGTTCCTCAGCATTACGCTGGCTCCAGTCTGTCCGAAGGGGGGACGGTCCGGGGAAGATCTCGCCTCACACCGATGAAGATGGATTACGGCAAGAATAAGAAAAACAGGGCCTCCAAGAATGAGACGCTCTAGAAAGGTTCAACTTGTAAAAGATAATGAGATTCCATAATATGTTGAAGCCAATGTTTTCAACAAGCAATTAGCCTCATATTCATTGACAGTCACGTCATTTCCACTTATGTTCAAATAATTTGAAAAGGAATTGTCTGGAAAAAAATTACAAAGTATTCAAACTGATTCTAAATTAACAATAAAATTAATTTAACCACTAAATAAATGTGGATTTTTCTGAAAAATATCATCTCCTTTTTTACAATATTTCGTTTGAGAGATTATGAAACTTCTTCAGGTAGAGACAGAAAAAAATAAAGACTTATGTCTTCTCTTTACATCGAATTCATTAGGTGTAAACATTTAACTTACAAGAAACACAGTACTAGCATGTTACTTTAAATCTTATTACATAAAATAATATACTACATATTGATTTTTACACAATAATGGCTTATTTAAATTTATCTGTGTTTTTTAACACTTCTCTAAAACAATTAAAAATGAACTCATTAATTCATATACCTACGTTGATACATTTAAAAGTATTTATTACACAAGTTTCTATTAGGAATCTTATGTTTTCATCTTTAATATGAAATAAAATCTCAATTATTGGGTCTGATTATGATTATTAAATAAGCAATGATCTGCCCAGTCCGATACACTGTTCTCTTTATTTTTAATTATAATTTAACCAGTTTTCCAAATATTAACTAACAGAAATATTTATGTTTGATTGTAATCATATCTGAATATCACTACTTTAATCTATTTGACATTCATTACTGGCTAAAATCTCAGTGCAGAAAAATAAAACTTGATAAACAAAGTTGGCGCCTGAGGCCTGACTACAACAGGGAGTATCCTTGCCTCTTAATAGAATAGAATAAAATAGAATAGAAAAACAAATAAACTTCTTTTACGGTAATAAAAAAAAACTATTCTTTTCAAAGAAAACAAGAAAAGGGTTAGGAAAAAAAATCACCACCAGCAATAAAAAGAAAACAGTTTTTAAAATAAGAAATGTAATAATTAGAACTTCGGGGAAAATGTTTATGAGAAAGAAATAATCATTAAACAAAGACATTTTTTTTAAAAAAATGATCTTAAATAACTGATAATTTCATTAACATTATAGTAATATATTTAAAAAAATACAAAAGCTTACAATTAGGATGCAAAATGATAATTAATTGCTGGAATAATCAATACAATGAATATAAATATTGTTTATTTAATATTGTTAATGAGGAAGAACATTTACTTTTTTGATGCTTTGTGTTAAATCGTAGTTAGAAATTGAATTTCATCTTTTCGTTTTGTAATAATTTATAATATAAATTCGTTAAAACTTAAATGCTTCAGTATTTATCGTTATTTATTTATTTATTATTACGTTAGACAACTTATCGAATGAACTCAAATGCAGGATTATTTTAAGCTTTCTATAAATATAATTTTAGTTTCGACATTTATTCCTATTTATATACTACGCTTTTGACGTATCATTAATTTTATCTAATTGACGTTGAAAATGAAAATTAATTTGCTTTCAACTGTTTTTTTACAAGATTACAGTTCAGCGTCCGTTGCCCTCTGTTTGGCAAGAGAACTTACAATTTTTGTGTATGGTTTTGTTTTTTCTCATTTATTATAAATTTAGGCTTAGTTTAAACATGAGTTTTGTATTTTGAGAAAATATTTTTATTATTGATGAAGATAGAGATGTGTGTTACATTCAATATTTAGATGGTTCACTAAGTAACTAATTAATCTTGGTTTTTTAATAAGATCTAATTGGAGTGCTAACTTTCGAGTAAGAGCTACGTAAATTCCATAAAACAGCTTTTCTAAATGACAAGGGTTAGAAAGTTTTCAACCTTCCAGTATAATTAGCTTTTGAGTATTGTTGGTTTTTCAGCTCAAATATCATCGGTGTCTACGAAAACTAAGTTACAGTCTAACAGATGGATGTTGACGATCTCGTTTGCGTGAGAATTACGGAAAACACGAGATCTGGCCATTAGCCTCTTCAGCATGTCTCAAGGAATTTAGTATTTTGCATGTCTGTCACTAGGAAAATGCTAAAGAAAAAATGTTAAAGTTGGATTTTTACCTTCAGCGTAGAGACGATGGATGCAGCGGCGAATAAGGCATCGGTCAAAATCGTTATAATAAATTTTCAAAAATAATTATTTTCTAGATAAATAGCAGTAGTAATTATTACAATTATTTTGATAGGATATTTAGCATTTTTGATTCTTCGTTCCTTTCCCTCCGTTTGACTGTTATATAAAAGAAATGGAAATCTTAAGGAAGAAATCAAGTTCCACAGTGGAAGATTTGGTTCTCTTCAAAGAAATTACTCATCCATCAGAAATCTTTTATCTTAAGATAAATATTTATTACGATTTTTTTTTTATTATCATCATTAATGTTCCTAAATTCTATTACCACTGACATTGTCGAAGTTTATGTTAGCCAATAAGAGACCCCAGTCGCATTTTGAATAATTCCATGTAGTGATTGTATCTCCCATTCGTCAAACATTAAAGGTATCTCAAAGAATGAATAATAAAAAGTATCAAATTCTCTGCGAAAGTCACAATTAATTATTTGCCATTTTGCCATTTCCGTTAAACTTCCATTGGATTTTCGTTGTAATCGAAAAAGCAAAGAAAGGTCAGTGAATTTTATATTTTTATTGAGTTAGATCAGGGGTTCTCAACCGGGGTCCACAAGGACCCTGGGGGTCCATGTAATATTCTTCGGGATCCACAGGGATCTCATTGAATCACACTTATTTTAAAATGGTTTATTATGAATTATTTACCAGTGTGTAGAATATGTACTATTTACCACTGCAGAATATGTACTATTTACCACTGCAGAATAATTTATTTGCATTAAATTAGTTTTCATTCAAAATAAGCATAATCATTTACTATTTCGTTGATTATTAATATAATCCTTTAGTTTTTAGCTAGGGGGGGGGGTCCACCAAAAAAAAAACGAAGGGAAAAGGGGTCCATGGGTAAAAAAAGGTTGAGAAACCCTGAGTTAAATAAAGAATCTTTCCTATGTTGAATCAATAACCATTTCAGTGATTTGTCAAATAGAAATAATAATATGAATTATCAGAATACTCGAAGTGGTTTTCATTTCTTTGAAGTGTGAGTTATTATTATTATTACTTGCTTGAGATGGTTTTCTGTATAATTATTTTTTTTTTTAATTTCCTAAAAATTTGTTTAAAAGTAAAACAAACGAATCTCACTCTCACAGTCTCAAAACAAAAACCAAAAACAAAATCTAACTGCCACGGCTTAAGGAAATTCTTTGAAATTAAACTTGTGTTATTAAAAAACTGTATTAAAATAGGAATTACAATTGATCCAGTATTTCCTCACATTTTTGGGATTTTATTTCGTGATTATTAATTACCACAAGGATGCATCACATGCGACTTAGCAAAAATTTTAATTACAAGTTTTCATTCATCCAAATAAAAAAACGGAAAATTTAGAAATATTACTTTCTGAAATTCACTTCCTTTTTTTAGCCTTGGCCTTATATAGAGAACTGTTGATAAAATAAGATCCTTTTCTTATTAATGTCTTCTTCCTACTGTGTGGGATGAATCATTTTGCAGAACTCTCTTATTATAAAGGGTTTTTACTGAATGTCGGTTAAAACAAGTTTCATCATTTCATTAGTGACGAGTGAAGAATTCCCGCCTTTTTTTGCCGTTATGAGAATTTTCCAGTAAATTCTTCCGCGGGAAAAGCCACTCACACAGCATTTCCTAGAAATGAGTCTTCATTGTCTTGGAATCAATGTTCTTACTTTAAATCAAGTCAGAATTATCATTTAACTAAATTGTTATTCATTACCCCTTCATAACAGATTCGTGGAACAGTCTTAAATTAAGCTGTCAGATTCTGTTTAGTTTTTCTTTGAGGCTTATTTATTTATTTTTGTTTTTATTTGCATACGCTTTTATTCATTACGAAATTACAGAAAGCTTTTATTTACTTAGACTTTTTTTTTTTTTTTTTTTTGAGATCAAAACATTGGCCACAAAACTAGAGGTTGAATCCAGTGGCGTGCCCAGGAGAGGTTGAATCCAGTGGCGTGCCCAGGAATTTAGAATAGGAGGGGTTACGATAGGTCGTAGTCGTTCAACAAAAAAAAACAAGAAACCGGATGGGGGAAGTGTCACAAACAAGCGATGGGATTTTTGACCAAAAAAAAAAACAGGTCTCAAATACAAGATAGTTCTTCTATTTTCAAAAGCAATGGAAGTTGAACCTCCCCCCCCCCCACACACACACACTTACACTCTAAGTACGACAATGGCTGTGAATGTACGAAGATATCTGGGTATTTTGTTTAAAAACAAACAAAATATAGCCTTTATTCTGGCAAGTAACCTAGTTTATTCCCTTTTTTAATAATTACGATGGAAAAAGAGTCAAGTTTGGGAAACATAGTATTAAAGAATTTTATTTGTTATACTACTACTTCCAACTCTGTGAAATGCTACAATTCTAAAATATTTAGAAATTTTAAAATATTTAGAAGAATTTTCAGTTTTTATACTCTCGCAATATATTAAGTGACCGACTTAAAATAAACAATAATATAAATAAATAATATTAGAATTAATATAATTTTTTTGACGTCGGGACAATAATACAAACAAAACCCTACGTTTATTTTTAAATTATAATTACTACTGAATTAAAGACTTTTCTATTTTCTGGAAAAAAACAAACAAACCCGCATTATTTAAGTTGCATAAAGCCAATTGGTTTTAATCATATCAAAGACAAATCCATTTACGAAATAAACGTATTAATACTCATCATTAGACAGCACTGTTTAGATTCAAATACTTATTTTCTATAGTAACTTTTATTATCTTCAACATCAATCCACTTGAAAATATTTCAAATTATAAAAATTAGGTGCAGTCCTTAAATATATAGACCAACTTTTAAGAAGATTCCTCCACAGTTCAAACGTCATTTGGAGAGCTTCAGTTTCATAGTTAAATAAGTTTAAATAAATAAACGGTTTGTAAATATCCTATACCTGTGTAACAAGTCTTCCTTATACTGACTACAAAAAAAAAGTTAAACTAAAAATTACTTATTTGACAATATTATTGCGATATAAATATTTTTTTATGCTTTTTATTTGTTTCATTGACAGCAAGGGAATTTAACTTAATAATTCATGACTCAAGTAGCATCCCATCTACTTGCGGCATTCCTGGCACGTGAACCAAGTTGCTATTGAATTATTGATGACTTATTTCGGTCTTTTGTTTACCTCTCTCATCGAAGATAAACATACGAGGAATTACGGCAAATTTGAAACATTTACTTGTAGTAATTATAATCGGGTGAGCAAACATCTCTTGATTTGTGAGCTGAGGAATGGCTCCGTGTCTTCTACCCTTCTGCTGCCATCAAGATGGAGGGTAAAGCATTTAATTAGCATTATTTATGCTTCCCGGGACCAGAACCAAGCCCATTAATGATACCTTTGCAGTGGCAGAGCGCGCTTTTGTCATTTGGCAATACATTAATTATAGGCCAGAAATCCAATTAAAACAAATAACCCTGACAGTACTTGGATCCTCATAAAAGACAACAGACAACCTAGTCTCCCTTCGTTTTAATATCGGTTGTTATTCTTGGATCCAATAAATAGAAAAGAAAGATCTTCAATGCGAATTATACTTTCACGAATTATAAATTACAGATTTCTTCTTAACAACAGAAAACTAACAAATCTTAAAAAATATTCAAAAATTCAACGAAATAAATATCACAGAAGATAATATTAATGAAGGAGAGCAAACGAGGTAAAGACAACTGAGATCACCATTGAAATTTAACACTTATGTGTGCGTGTGTGTGTGTGTGTGTGTGTTAATACTTTAAATTTATATATTTATTTATATACAAATATAGCATGTTCATGTGGTTCTTTAGTGATACACCTGCCAACTAATTGCTTTAAAAAAATGAAGAGAATATTATTTACATTTATAACAGCATTTTAAAATATATATATATTTAACATTTTAATAATATAATTAAATAAAATAATTTTAATTTTAAGAATAACTGATAAGTTATAATAAGTTAGAAGAAATAATACTATTTTTAGATTTGAATTCAGAATTACAAAAACTTTTATTAAATATTAATATATTTTTTAAAGTGATATATTTCTATTTTCTATTTCTGTTTTTTTTCTTTGCAATTTATCTCTTTCAGTTAATAAATTATAGAATCAAAACGAACAAGTAGCCAAGCTCCATTTTAGCTGAACCACATCTTCCTTTCTCCTATGTTTCTTGGGTTTCCTGACCCCTGAAAATTGCATGACCCCCAGTTATTGCCACAAAGAAAAGTGTCAAAAAAATTATTGATGATATATCGAGGGTGAATTTTTCATTACCCACATGTTAGCCAACTTCCTGAATCACAAATATTATTTTTCACCAAAATTTCTAGGTTAAAATGCGAATGTATATATTAATTCATATGTATTAATTCTTCCTTAACTAAATCAGAATCTTAAGTATTCTGTTAAGAACCTTTAAAAGGTAAAGATCAAAGTTATAAATAGCAATACCTCACAAAATATATGGAGACCAATTCGTGTAGCTTTAATTACTGATACAGAAGTTAAATTGAAATAACAAAGTAACAGAGATTAACAACTTTAGCTAGTTTTTCATTTTTAATTAAACTTTTAATTTAAAATGTAACTCAAATAAAAATTACAGATAGTAACTAAAATTGTTAATCAGCTTCCATATAAAAGAATAAAACATCAATTACTATAGAAATAATAAATTTAGAAATAAAATAGAAATATCTATAAAACCTATTACCTATGGATATCAGCACATTTCTAGACTATAAGTTTATAAACTACAGTGGCGTATTGAGGGGAAGATTTGATGGGGATTCTGGTTCTCTTCCCATTGCATCCAAAAGAAAGAAATCCAGTATTTTCCAATTTTAAATTGGTTGGATGGATGAATGTTATTTACTGTAGTAGGCTTCCATAATATTCATAATTCGCTCCCCATGAAAGTTATTGAGCTCTCTATTGGTACCTTTATCATCTTCAGCGAATTCATGGATATAGTGACGCGTCTCAGTAAATGACCTAATGTATTCGGAATTTGCAGATATTTCAACAATTTACATATTTTAAGAAGTTTTTTTGCAAGTATCTTGTATTCACAAATTCATTTATATTATATAAAAAAAGTAAAAACTGTCAGTTGATCAATAAAATTAGAGTAGCTCCATTAAGCATTGGGAACAGCATACATTTTCTTAATTGAGTGTTAAATCAGTCTATTTCAGGAGGTTCTACATTTTGTTTCCTTGTTTCAATTAAAGGTACTGAGTCAATGGCCACGGGTCGTTGTTCATTAATTTTTCTGAGCCATTTGAAGTGCACATAGGCAATGCTTCTGGCTCATGGAACCCTTGTACTTCGACAATAACAGTTCGTTTTGTCTGACGAGTGCCAACAGTGCCTTCAAAGGAAGAACAAAAAATATACAAGAAGTGGTTGATTAGGTCCCAATAAATGTGCCCTGATTTAGCGCATTAATGGGCGCTTATTAAAACGACTCGCGGGTGAATAAGGTCCCCCTTCACAGCTGAACAGATGGTGGAGAACAAAAGCTGTCACTCGGGCACCGACGAACAATGAAATGGACCTCAGGAACAGAATGGAACAAACATTTCAACATTGAAACAAGAATCAACCGCTTAACCATCAAAAGAACAAAGATAAATACAGAATAGCTTATGTTTCCCTTTCCTTCATCCCTTTATTCTTCCGATTCGCGAACATTTGCTTCAAAACATGTTTCAAAATGCAACTGAATGGTTTTGTTCGTCATCTTTTTTTCTCTTTCATATCTTTTATATACATAGTTTTCCTCTAAATGTCTGAAAAGTGGACAAGCTTTTGATAATTTACTTTATAAAACCATGTGAAATTTGAATTTAAAAACCCTTTTCTAAAATTTTCTAAAAGGACCATTTTAATTTTTGTCTACTTTTTTATTTTTATTTTCATTTTTTTTTATTTTTCAAAGATTATATTGGCGTGCCAAAGTTTTATGTGATCCAATTTCGCCATTATGTGATCCAAAAGACAGAACAAATTCCACTTTAATCCAGTAACTATGATGTATTTTTATATAATTAGTATTTATTTATAGTGATAATTGGCTGTTTAAGAAATTGGTAAATGGCCGTCTTCTTAGAAGCCCAAATTCGCTAAGAACATTCATTTTTAATGACATTCATCTATCACTAAAATTTCAGCAGCCAAAGATAATTAGTTTTTTAGTAATTTTAATGTCATAAAAAGTATTTCTTAATAGCCCAGGCTCCTTAATTGGTGTATTAATATCAGAATCAATAAAATCTCCCTGTTTCAAACCAGTCTCTTCAACTGGAGTAACTTATATTGGAAAACTTCTTGGTCATGGACGGAGGATGTTACATTATAGGAGTTTCAAATGTAAAGATTTCGACTGTCCAAGTCAATAATCATAATTCCTTACTAATAAGAATTGTTACATTCCTTTGCCCTTTTACTTTTGCAAGCAAAAATAAAATAAAAGTTCAATGGATAGCTGCGATTGTAAAAACTGACGTGATAAGTTTTTGGCTTGGATTAACAACTGAAATGATCGTCCTTTGTCATCAAAGAAATAGATTTCCCCGATTTTCAATTTTGTTATAAAAATACTATTGTATTACGTAATTTCATTAGGTTCTCCTTAAATACTAGATCTGTCAGCTTGTAGTTGAATCACTATTTATTTAAAGATCCTGAGAATAAATCATCTGATATTTTCTTCAATCTTAACTGATAAAAAATGTAATTGAGATATTTAAAATACCTGAATAAATGAGGATAATAATAAGTTAGCAAGATGGTAAAAATACATAAATAAATAACAAGATATAGAAAGGATAAAAGAGATAAAAGATAATAACTCACTTAGACACTTATGAATAAACACGAGATAAAGTTAGAACAGCAAAACTTATTATCCAATGTTGATAATAAAGCTTCCTCAATGAACTGCACCGGAACAAAATTCCACGCTAATGTGATCACTAGTAATAATTAGTAATAGTAATCTATTTATGGTGGTTACGCTATCTACAGAGCACAATTTCTTAGTTTTTCAGTATACTTGGTTGCTGGCGTAGCTTATTCATCTTAATTTATAAATGTAATCAGATTGTAGGAAGGAACAATAAATGATCCCCTAAATTAATATTGTACTGGAGAATGTATTTGATTCCTGATTATTTATTCTCTGTATAGTCTGTAAAACTTGGTGACGTCATCATAATACACATCTGCGGTTTAACTCATATTTCTCCTAGTTAACATTGCATTTTTAAATGAGCAATTTTTGATATAAAGGCTACATGTTAAACGTAAGATTATAGATAAACTACATATACAATTTTATAATCTACATATGTTAATTTAAAAAACCACCAATATTTCCATCACATTTAGTTTTATTGTTTATAGTTAGATAGTACATCAACTAGATTTTTTTCAGTGAAAATTAATGTTGTATTTAAATAACTGTATAGAATAAATACCATAACTAATTTCAATATTAGAGTAGGCTAGACTGCTAATATATTTATGCATTAGAATTATCGCTTAGTCAGACTCTGAATCTTAATGGAAATGACTTAGAGTCCCCCGAGTAAAGCCCTCAATACCACAACATGATCATACTAATGAACCCTCAGTCCCTGCTTATTTTCTTTTCCTTAACTAACGCTGTTAGATAAAATTTAAGCTTCGATAAATCTATTACTGATAGTAATAATCATCTTTTGTGCGGCTAATCCCATTCTAACTCTGTCTATTGAAAATATAACGAAAAAAAAAAGAAAGTTAAATTAGCTTCGTCATATGCTAATACAGGGGGATACAAAAGCCAAATCGAATTTGAATTTTTATCACGAGTTAATTCAGTTTAAAAAAGAAAGTTAATAACTGTAATCCGACCCAAGCAAGTTATTTCTTGCACAACTGTAACAAGAAACTATATATATTCTTAACACAGCAGAACTACTGAGACATTGATTTTCCGTGGATCTGAAGACGTTGAGCTTAGGATCTAAGTAACTGGTAAACTATTTAATAACAGTAAAGAGTCGACTTCTAATAGAGATTTCGGTTGCGATTTTAATTATAGAGCTCTAGAACATACAAAGAAAACCAGACAACGTAGATTGTAAGTTGCCTATCTGTCTCACTGCAGATCTTAAAACAATTAAAACTGCTCAATAAAAACTTCAAAACTTATTTTCAAATAACCCTTCCTTCTTTCTAAGAGATTTAATTTAGAAATGATCTTCTAAATTCTTAAAATTCACGGACTTTTAAAAAATTGCTTTAATGTAGCTGTTCAAAGAGCATAATATTAAGTGAATCAAATTTTTATGTAGTTCCGTAAACTCAATTCTGATGTAAATATTCTCTATTCAACTTGAAATGAATTCTCTATTTCCGCTTTTATATCTAAATTGAGGAACTGGATTAGAAAAATAATACAACTACTTAATATAAATCCCGTACTTAATCAGTCGTTTCTGAATTCAAAATTCTTCTCTATGTTTCAAAGGAGACTTATTATGTAATTTTAAATATTAAATAGATCATACTTAACATCCTAAGCAAATAAATAGTAAATAAATTGCAATTGTAATTTTAAGCAAGAATTGAAAATGCAGTTCCACGAATTTGCTGTCATTTTCTCTTTTCAGTTCATCTCTTGTTGTATATTTCACATTCTGTTACATACTTCATCCCAATTTAAAATAAGATATAGTTGGTTTACCAAACTAACAATACTATGCTAAGATTCAAATATTGTTCAGAGATGTAATAGTCTATATTTATCAATACGCTTTTAGCTTTTCGTATAATTAGTATTTATTTAGTATAATTAGTTTTGTTTCGAATAATTAGTATTTTAGATACAGTATTATACGGAGATTCAGTTTTTGTAGGTTTTCGGGTTAGGATCTTCAACCAATTTTGTATCAAATCATTAAGGAGATGACGTTCAGTGTCATTCATCTGCCATTAAGTTTCAACTTCCTAAAATAAAGGAATTTTTTGAGTTAATATTATCAGAGAATTTTAGCGAGAATGTATTTTAATGTTTTTTCCTAGTTCCTTAAGCAAAATCAATAGATATCTTCTTTATACTTATCTGATTACTAACATCATGATATTGACTTGCTTGCATTTCTGATAATAATGAGAAGATTGTACCGTATGGTTGGT
This sequence comes from Thereuonema tuberculata, assembly GCA_023159025.1. NCBI lineage: Eukaryota > Metazoa > Arthropoda > Chilopoda > Scutigeromorpha > Scutigeridae > Thereuonema > Thereuonema tuberculata. The sequence continues at coordinate 7,031,903 of JAFIDM010005346.1, forward strand.
ATTTCTTACTAAACGTAGACTATAGATGGTTTGTTTTTTAAATGCATATTGCTAATTCAATTGAAGTCAAATGGATTCTGAATTATTTACAGCCTCATAAATAACAATGGATAAATAATTCCAATCTCAATTTAGTCACTAATTGTTTACTAAAAAACAAAAAAACAAAACAAAACAAAACAGGCATCTGTTGGACAATTTAAGAAGAAGCCCAGTTACCTAAACATTTTCATAAGCTATAAATACTTAATTTTCAAGATATTTAACTTTCGACATTTCCTATGTTCTAATGATAAACAAGGAAGTTGCAATGGGTAAATTAAAAATTATTAATCCTTCCATCGCCCCCCCCCCCCCATCTTTTTTCTTAGTTCATCTAAATCTCGACAGTTAATTGATCCAGAGAACTCTTCCATTTATTGTAATTGTTCCATTTCTTTTCTTATAATGAACATTCCAAACAGATTATTCAATCTATGTTTGACAACATAAACTGTGCCAACTTTTCTTTTAAGTAAAAAAAAAATTGAAAAATAAAAAGAAACTAACAATAACAGTTTTTTTTTAGGTGGTTGATAGGCTGTGACAGATGAAGGGAGCTGTCTAATCGAGCATGATGGTGTCTTTGGTTGGCACCTGTAAGTGTCAAACCAGGTGTGAGAAGGGGACCCCTGAATATTCACCCCTGCGATATATCAGAGAGGTCACAACAACAACAGGCATGTTCACTGGCACAGAGTGACATACGACTGACGTTGTCCCTCCAGTTCACAGAGGATAAAAAATTATCTTGAAACAAAGTATGTTTTGGTAAAAGAATAAACGGACACACAGTTGACATGTTGGCGTCTTGAAGGATGGCTGACTCTGACACTAGGGATTTATTACACAATAGATAATAACAAGTTCGCTTTAAATAACAAAAAAATATTTATATGAAAGTTTTTTATTTTTAATATTTATTATTCACCTAACTACATTTTTTTATGAAAGAACTCCGTTGTAGAGATTTTTGGATGAAAGCACTGAAATTTATTAAGAACAGATTTATACTTTTAGAGAACCCAGGTTTATACAAAGCAGATAAATAAAACTAGATTAAACAGAAATCGTATTTTTAAATATCGAAAAGGAGTCTGAGTTCCCTTTTCAGATCCTTTTCATGCAGATGATTTTATTTTTTGATTTCACATTTTGGGAACAGTCTAATAACTATTCTATAAATGTTAATTTAGGCTATGAAATATCTTATTTCCAAAATACAAAGTTTAAAGCAATAATAAGTAAGAAGGTTTAACGTCATTAAATGTAATATGAAAACGGAAAAAAAAACAAGGGAATGCACAAATTCGTTTGCTTACACGCATTGAGCCATCATTGACAGCAATCTGGGACAGCTGTTTCGTCCTTTTTAGGACTCATCAGTCAGACTTATCGAAGCTATTTATAACGCGTTTCTTTTGATTTATTCCAGAAAATGTATCTTCTTTATCTATCTGTTGCAAAGATGTGGATGAACAATTTCTTAATGTTTATTGTTATAAAATTTAAGAATGTTGTAACCATGACCTCAATTTATCCACTTCAAAGATGAAGAATTGTTCAAAGATTTAAAATTAAAAACAAATTTTTAAAGAAAGATTATAATCTAATTTCTTAAACAGTGAACAGGAACTCAGATTGGAAAGAATTAGAATTAATGATTAGAAATAATGATTAAAATATTATTTTTATTCCACTAATAAAATTCCCAGTAGTATAAACTATAGTAATACAAATATTACTTATTGCACTTTAAATTGAATAATAAGAATTCAAATAAATATAAATTTGACAGTAATGAGATGTAAAACAGAATTTTTTGTATATTTTTCTTTTAAAAATGAAAATCTCCTAGAATACTAAGAATTTTTCATCTTAAATTATAAAAATTCTACGTAAAGAAAAAGAAATGAAATTTCAGATTTTAAAGAAATAATTTAGAATTGGATTAGAAATAATCCAAAATGCAATTTTCTTCTAATTCTAGGTTTTGTGACACTTCTATCCCCTGCGTCTTTTTGTAATGGAAATATTGTGTTGTTCGTTAGTTTTTGATGAAGATAATGAGGAACAGATGAAATATGGTTTGAAATATACGACAGTGGAAAGTAATAGGAAATGTTTCACCCTCAAGCCCAGTGACAAAGAATAAAATGAAAATACAGCTAATGGATAAAAAGTTTCTCATTTGAGGGAAATTTATTGCTTTTATCCTTAAAAGCCAGGATTTGACACCTATTACATGAATGTGGTACCCATTGGGCATTTCCTAACAATAACCAATAGAGTTGAGTTATAGCTGCTTTTCAGGTGCAGAGGGGACATAATCAACACTGATGGAGTCTTTTGCAAAGCAGATGGGGCAAAGGGGTGGGGGGGAGGGGTCACAGTCATTTTAATTTTGCATGAATTCACCCCCGCCTCCCCTACTGCCGGACGCTGAGTTGGTCAGAGGCTCTGGCAACCGCATCATCTGCAGGCGAGTAATAAAATCGGAGCGCTTTCATTCGTTGTGGAGGGGGGGGGGGGGCTCGGGGAAAAAGTTTTAAAAATGCTGACATCCCCCAAACACCTTTTGTGTTTCCTTCGCTAAATATTGACGGGATGGCGAGTGTTCTTCTCCGATCCACTGATAAGCCATGTTCCGACCATATTGAACCGCCAACGAAAATTTGAATGAGAAAAAAAAATATCGGGGAGGGTGAAGTGGTAAGACTCCCCCGCGCGGCCGAGGTGTCGTTTAATAGGACACTTTGCATTCGCCGTTTGTCCAAAGCATTAGGACCACAAATGAGGCCTTTATGAAAACTGCAGACAAATCTGCATAAAGAGACTCTTCTCAGACGATCATAAAATGAACGCCGTGATACGTACACCCTCTTACGAAATTAAAAGTGGACGAGAGCTTAAAATGAAGTGTAGCACTTCCCAATTGATGAATAACTCAGCTTGGAGAGTTTTAAAAGTAGTCGAATTTTAGGATTCATCTTAAAAATTAAACAGTTTTTTTTAGATGTACCTTTAAACTCCATCATTTGAGATGAAATACTGAAGATAAATGTTTACAACAGTTTATTTCAGGTGTTGCTAGACAGCAATATTATTAAAAATTATAAATTATAATAAGTTATAAATCGCTTCTGAATTTACAATAAACAGTTAATATATCTCTGAAGTAATTAATGCCAACATATAGAAAGTACGTGTGAATTATGTGCATTATTTCAGTGACTATTATAAGCACGTTAAAACTCATCTATTACTATTTTGGAAGAGTTTTAACTTGCTTATATCTATTACTATTTTGGAAGTTTGCATCGTCCTGTTAGATAGTCTTTGACGGTAGATAGCATTGCGGAGCGTGATGTATATTTTAAAACTGCCGCTTTAAATGTCACACATTCTTTTTGCATTTATTAACAGTTATTTCTTTCGGTATACAGTTACATCGAAAATGCAGTTCAGTTTTTTCCATTTTAAAATAATTTCCTATGAATACCTGTTACACATTATATTGTTTCAGTTGCTTTAATAAAGATATTACAATAAGCAACACGATGATACAACTGTAGAATTTACAGGTTTCAAATGTTTATCTAATGGCTGGTTTACACGCTCTCGAACTTGCCTCAAACGCGCTTAAAGACTTGCGACTTACCAGTTGCCGCCAGCCGTTTGTCGTATCGCTTTACACGGGAAGATAACTTCATGTGGCAAGTCTCGTTTTGCTCTCGTTGAGATCGCGATTAAAACTGCCAGTTTTATTTTGATTAAAATTAAATGATTTTGCAGCTTAGTTTTGATAAATACATAAATGTAATGAAGATGATGCAAAACCTTAAGGTCTATCTTCAGAAAAAGACAGGAATTCCCTATTTTTCATGTAAACAAGTTATCTATTTTTTTCAAATTCATAACTATTAATGCATAACCACCATATGCTTTCAACTATTGTGAAAATAACTAAAATGCATTAATAGATTCATCTTTGATTTTTTTAACATATGTTATCAGTGTATTTGGTTTTTAAGGAAGTGTTTACTACACCTTTGCTTTGACTGCATCTTTAGAACGAGTTATCTTTAAGAAATCAGTTAGCGTTTCGTTTAAAACCTCCGTTGATGTGTAAAGAATTAATTCTGTAATTAATCCCACAGCATTTACGGATTCTCCACATTCCCATCTGCTGTAAAGAGCGACTGGACAACGAATCATTACCGAGCTTAGCCTGGTTAACCCCATCGTCATCCCTTTGACCCCCTTGGGGAGCTGACAACGACTTAAAGCAGCCTTAAAGATACCCAGAACACAGTTATCGATTCGTGTTTTGTCTCTTTCAAAGTGAAATTAATATTTACTTTCTCTATTTCCTTTTTTCCTTTCTGGTTTTTGAAATTGCAATTTGCTTCGGAAGCAGAAATAAAACGAGTTAAAACAATCCAGGATTAAAGGTAAGAAGCTTTAATAACCAAGTCTTTGCTAAATGCTTTCAACTAATTAATTTAAGGAAATTCCTTAATTACTTTGTGTTTACAAATTTCTCTATTTTGAAAGCTTTGTTCGTTCTTTGTCTTTGTTTTATACAAATACAAAAGAACAACATACGAGTAAGAACATACGAGTAACTTATGAATAAGATTTTTTTTTCGTATAATGAAAAAAAAATCTTATATAAATATACCATTTAGATATAGATATATGTTTCTGATATATCATTATATCATTTCTGGTATATTTTGTATCGTTTCTGATATATCGTTTTATCGTTTCTGATATATCGTTTTATCGTTTCTGATATATTATCTTTGTACCGTTTCTGATATTTCTTTATACAATTTCTGGTATATCATACCATTTCTGATATATCTTTAAACCGTTTCTGATATATCTTTAAACCGTTTCTGATATTTCTTTATACCATTTCTGGTATATCATA
>JAFIDM010005346.1:7042870-7069106 GCA_023159025.1 Thereuonema tuberculata
CCTCAATTCTACAAAATCATACTTAAATATTATACAATAAATTTCACTGAAATAAAATAGACATGGCTTTATATTCATTCAGAAAGGTTAGAAAACATTGGGTTAATATAAAATTTACAATTTTTTTTGAAATTTACAATAACATTTAGAATGATGAGGATAATTAACGTGCGGGAAAAAAACAGTAACAATACGATCAATACCGCACAATACATATAAAACAAACATGTCATTTTTTAAAAATATTTGTTTTATATGTATTGTGTGGTATTGGTCGCATTGTTACTAATATTTACAATGTTTTAAAAACATTTTCTTGCTTAATGAAAACACAAAATTCTATAATAAATTGCAAGGGGTTGCATTAAATTTAAACTATTTGTATCGGCAAAGCTTCTATGAATTTGGTATGAAATAAATATTACAAGAGTCTTTACAAAGGTCTACTAAGGTGTTATCATATAGAAAGTTTTCAGTTTTGACGCACAATTAAAAGTTTCACCCCGATGCCACAAGATGTCACTGCAGTCCCCTGTTGTAAAATAAATTTACTATGTCTTTATCTGTTAAAGGAGTGGACGTGAGTTTTAAGTTTAAAAGTTGTAATAAAAGGTTAAGTTTTTTTCCTCAAACTACAGCTCCGACAACACACAAACTTACAGGACAATTAATTTCTTTCAAATAAAAGAAAGAAAAAATAGTTGGGAGGGCGACGCTAGATAGATTTTTTTTTTTGTGGCAATCTTTATTACTTTAGGGGAAAATTGTGATTGAAGATAAAACCAAAAGTGATTTACTCAAGATTCACGACGAAACAGAGGATGTGTTTCACTAAAGCAGGTGCGACTACAAGCAAGTATTAGTCGTGGGTGGTCGCTGTTGTTACTAAAACATTATTACCTAACAGTAACAACTGTCATAAAAAGGATGGCTTCATTTGAAAACACGACCATCATAAGTAATATGTTATTAAAAGCATTACTTTTTTGTTATACAATGAAATATATACCAATAAAAAAGAGTAAAAAGTTTGTTTCCTCTATAGTGAATAAACAAACAAAAATGAATAAGTATGAAGTAAGTGAGATTTTTTTAAACAACTTTCAAAATATTAAAGACAAGAAAACAGTATAGTTTACTAGAAGAACTGAATTTACAAATATTTCTTAAGACCACCTGAATTGGAAAGATTTTAGGTTTAAGTTAATATTTACAGTTATACTACTACTACTAGACTACTACTACTACTACAACTAATAATAATAATAATAATAATAATAATAATATTCCGTAGATAAATATGAATAAGATGTATTGTTCATTATGTAAATCAACAAATAATTTTTTTTAAAAGATTTAACGTGTGTGCTTATTAATAAAATTAAAATAAAAAGCCAAAACACTTAACTGATTTTAAAAAAATATTTAAACACATTAAAAAATAACAGTACACGACCGCTTTCTCCTCCATAACGAGGCATTGATGAGTGACAATCATTACAATCTTAAAGCTTTCTGTAATGATTGTCACTCGTCAATGCCTCATCATGGAGGAGAAATCGGTCGTGTCCTGTATTTTTTAATGTGTTTATATGTTTCTTAAATTGAGCCAAGTGTGTCGGCCTTTTATTTTAATTTTATTTTACCAAATAATTTTCTAATAGAATTATAATTTATAAATAACAAATGAGGGCTATCCTGAAAGTTAAGATGTATTTGTTCTAGCATCAAATCAATATTATACATACAATTTGAAAGTAATTTTACAATAAAATCGAGATTGAAGAATTCATCAGAAATCTAAATTTTTCAGGTTGCATTATGATAAGCGGCTATTGTTGAATACGTTGCTTCATTTTTTTTTTTTATTACGCGAGATGTAATAAAATTTATTCATGTAAGTAAATTTATAAACAGAAAGTTAAGAATGATGGTGAAAGTATGCAGGTGATAATTGAGTGCATGTGTGTGTGTAGTATTATTCTGGTTAGTAAAATCCTAGTATGATATCGTAGTACTGAATTGATTTCAACAGAATACATCACCTATGGTTTTGCATGTAACATAAGTATAGTTGTTTTAAATTATGAATATATGAATAAATTGGAAATACTTCTAAGATAGAACACTATTTCTACCACCTTGGACTTTTCTACGTTCTAATGTTTTTACGTCCACTTTTTAGTTTGTTAATATATTTTTCAAATAGTGTGCGCTGCATTTTTTGATTTTTATTCTTTCTCTTAGACTGCTTTTAATTTAATTTAATTTAAAATTCTAAAAAACTTTGTTTCTTATAAATTTCTTTAAAAAGATGGCAGAAAAACAGTTTATATGACAGCGATTACCAGTTTTTGTCTAACTATATTCTAAAATTTATATTAGAAAAAAAAGTACACAGTATTCTCGTAATAGTGGACAATTAATCAAAGTAACCTTGAGCACATCTTTCTAATGTCTAAATGGAGGGCCTTTTTTATAACGTTGTAAGTTTTTAATATTATTTAGAAATGTTGACTCTTTTGAATCATTACAACAAATCAACTACGAATGTTTATTGAGAATATTATTTAAAATTTCCCAAATCGATTCTTGTAAAATACATCATCACAGCAAGCTTAGCTTTTGTTTCTTAGGATATTTGTTGAAAAATTTAGTATTCACATTTAAGTTCTGAAATTACAAACAGCAAGTTACAAAACAAGTGAGATACCTTTTTGTTTTTCGGCGTTTTATCGACGAATTCACGCGGAACATACAGTGAAATCTCTAGAATTCTAATGGATCTATGATATGAAAATGAAATTAATATTAATTTTGTTTTAAAATTGAATATTATAAAAATACAGTCATGTTTCACACAAGAAATTAATGCACTGAAATTACTTGCATTTTTAACCAATGTATTATATCTTCTCATCCGTATCCTAAATCGAATGTAAATAAGCATGTATAGAGTCATCGTTGGCACGATAAGCAAAGCCAAAGGGCATGCTGTCTTTATGACAGGTGGAAGTACAACCTTTAACGACAACAGCCTTATAAAAGCAGCAGGTGAGAGGAAATGAATTAAACTGTAATTAGAAGCAAGGAACTCGTGCCCAGATGGTATTAGACCAGCACTAACCAGAAATGTAAATTTCTAAAAAGTTAATGTAAATTTATATAATAAAGATCTTTGACATGGTAATGTTTTCAATGTAATTTAATATTCCATCTTTGTTTTCCCGCCAATAATTTATTCACAAAACAAGGAGTCTAGTTGAAAGTTTCAACGTTAATTCATCCACTTTCTTAAAGTGCAGAATGCTCAAATTTAGATTCGGTTTACATTTTAAGAACGTCGTATTTATTGAGGACTTGAAAAACGAAACTATACAGCTTTAAGTACATCAAAAATAAAACTCTTTCCTGTATCGGTAATTGCATACATTGCTTGAAAAGAAGTAAACTAGTCAACTTCTTTTTTACGACTTAATTATTATTTTCTGTAACTTTGCTACACAGTAGATATCTTCACTCCTCTGTGGACTAGAAATATATATGTAAAGAATCTAATATAACATTATATACCGTACATGCTCCAATAGAGGCCCCCGGCGTTTATTTGCAAAACTAGCCTCGGCTGCTATTAGAGGCCGGCCATTAATAACAAAAACCTTCAGAACGCAATATTTTTACACATAAATACCGGTTAATATTAGAAACAGCTACTTTTTTTGAATTTCACATGCTACATAAGACTGTTAAAGATAAATGGCAATATCTTTCTGTATCTTCCATCTGCTATTCGTCGTCCGAATCCGCAATGACGAGCGGCCGCCTCACCGGAAGTTTCTTTCGCGTATTCCACCCTTTGGGTTAAAGGCAATGTCAAATGACTGTTTCGGCGGCATTTTGTAAGGCAATGTACCGTAAAGTATTATGCACGACTATAAAGATACGGACACTTACACTAGAACGGTAGGTAAATATCAAAGACCCGGCTACTGTTAGAGACCGGCTACTATTTGGACGTGTCCCCTCTGCAGCCCGGCGCTTATTAGAGACCGGCGACAATGAGATCCTCGGCGTTTATTGGAGCATATACGGTACTTTTGTTATGTATAATTTTATATGATATTTTATACAGAATCTAGTATAAAATTCGACAACTGCGTTTGATAGTTTAAATTAATTACTTTTATTTAATTAATTAGTTATTACTTGAAGGAAATCTCTACGGTTATATGTCCCAGAACAAATATGTAATTATTTAACACGTAGTTGATGCGCAAGTAACTCTTTCATTTATTTTCATGGATAGATGCAAAGAGCTACATAAAATATGTATTCAATAATTCAGTACTGAAATCCATTGTCGTAGAATATCGTAATATTTCTTTAGATGCACGTGACTGCTAATCCTGTATCTTTGTATTTGTAACAGTTCAATTAATGATATCTTTGATAAAATAGAAAACATCAATAATTATGAAGAAAAAAAACAATTCTGATTTTTCTATGTCAGAATTTTCCATTGAAAGTTTCTATGATTTGTTTTTTTTTCATCTCAAAAATATGGAAAAGAAAACAAGTTTACAGGCGACAGTAAAATAACATTGTATCCACCGAGACCTTCTTTTATTTTTTTTTTCCTAGTTCTGATTTTTATTAATCAATTTCATATGATTTACATATTTGATGACAAGTTACAAACGAATAAAGAGATCTGTCTACTTTCAAATATCCCTAATCATGTTTTATACGACAAGAATTATTTCAGAATGATTGTGAAACCGACTTGTAGTGAATTATCTTGCAATTGTCTTAAAAAAACAACTGGGAAGGAAAAAAAAATGAAAGACACTTAATTTTCCAGGAACTTGCTTTACTTCGATATTAATATAAAATACTATAATTTTCTGTGAATAAATTGAAGACAATGTTAAATCTTAAATCTTAAAAAAAGAGAGTAAAGATTAGTTATTAAAAAAAAAGCCTCTCTTTGAATGCTCACTGGCTTTGGGCGATTTCCTTCTGTTTCTTTCTCTCTTTCCCACATTAGCGCTTCATTTCCATTGGGGTTATAGGTGACACGGAGGGTAGAAGGGTTGACTGACTATTTGCCACCTGCTATGGCGATAATTACCGCTTCACAGCCATTCAACCTCCTCCTTTGGGTCCAAAGCGACGCTCGCAGCCAATGTTTTGTCAAAAGAAAAGTGAAAAGATTGGAACAATAAATCCAATTAAACGCGAAAGCATTGATACAAAATTCTCTTGTCCTGCGTTTGAAGAGCGGGTGGTGGGGGAAGTTTCATTAGTAGGGGTTGAAGTGAAACAGCTTCTAATAGTTCATTGGCTACAAAACACAATTTATGAGCTTATAATGTTAATAATAATCTTCTCAAAAGAAAACACGAGGCTATTGGATAATCAATTGTTCACGCCAACCTCTATAACAAAACAATGCTTTCTTTATTTTATGTTGTTTATATAATTATTCCCACGTATTTCAATGCCGTGTACTCCAGCCTTTTTCATTCTGAAGTAAAAAGATAAACCAGTGACAATCAAAGAGATTTTCCTGATAGTAGAATTATTCAAAAGAATTGTGGCAGTCGAGAAGTAAATGACTGACCAAGTCGTAACCAAATAAGGCAAATTTTTACAAACGGTGGCAGCAGTAATTAAATAGTTGCTTAGTACGATCAAAGGCAGCGCGGTTGGCGATGTCGCTAAAGGTCGTATTACATTTACTATTTCACTCGCCATAAATGCAAGCCATAACGCAGGCAATGTCAGGGTAGATTGCGAGTGATTTGTGTATCGTTTTACACTTACCATAACGCCTTCCATCACACGTAACATTTACACTTTTCAGTTGTCATCATGCCTACGTTTTATTTACGAAAAAGTAGCATTGATTTATATAAAAACCATTTAGCAATGCATCGGATAGGTGAAAGAATGTTTTTAATTAATTAAAATAGGAAATATTCATGTTTTTTTTCATCGTTTTATGTTTCTTTGTTTTCAGTTTCGATAAATCAGTTTCGATAAATAATTCGTCTCGTTAAATCTCGATCAACGACATTATAAGCCGAAATTATGAAATGATTTTGATTAATAATGTAACATTTTATGAAAGCATCCACGAAAACATAAGGAAAAGATGCCCTCCGATCGTGAAAATCATTTTTGTAATCGGTAATTTCGAATAAATAGATACAAATCGATAGGACTTCCAAGTTTTACAGTTCGTCACCAGGAGCGCTAGTGTTGATGTTCAGCCATCTGATGTCGCGCCATTTCTTCAAAGATAGCCCAAGCTCTATCCTAAGCCATCTTTCTCGCCATCTGATGGCGAGGTGATGGCGAGTGAAATGGTAAATGTAACACGGCCTTAAGATACTGGCCTCTTACCTCTGAGTACCGGATTCGGTTCTCATGTGGGTTTCGTTGATGGTGGCGATCCGTGATGGGCAGGTTTTCCCGGGGTTCTCCCGTTTCCCCTGCATTTCTCACACCATCCTTTCTCAGTCTTTCTCTCCGTCTGTCCTTCTTTCCGTTGGTTAGTACAAAAGATCTTTCAGGTCGACGTGCTCGGCTGTCAAGTCACCCACATTCACTAGTAATCTAATCTAATCTAGTACGATCACTACAACTACTTACAAAGGAAAAGCTTTTTAGCAAAGAAAGGGCCTCTGACTGACGTACTCGGAGGAAAAGAATTCCATATTTTGTTAAAAAGCGTTCAGCTACATGTCGTCTGAGAGTGAGAAAAAAATTCAGAAACTGAATAGTAAGATTGCATTGCTCAGTTATAATTACTGTAATAAACTTCAATGAGAAGTAATCTGGCTTCCTTTTGTTGCTCTCGTGCTTCTAATACTGTTTTGTTACGCCATCGGCTTAAGTAATTCAAGAAGTCTTACGAAGACAGTAAAGTAACGATTCCTTCAGAACAAGCTTATTTCGATACAAACAAATCAATGACCGCAAACGAATACACTTACGAAGACAGAGTACATAGCGCAGAATTATGAGCAATCGAGACACAGTACAGCTGATGAGATTAAGCGAGAACCTCCTTCAAGGATGTGTCCTCGTAATTTAATTCTACGGCAGCAAAGCCGTCATTGTCAGTTGGCTGTGACCACAGCTTCGGCGGTATCACGCCACGAGGCCCTGATTGTCGTCTCGTGGGACGTCCACTGCAAAGAGACACAATGATAACGGTGCAAGATTACAACCTGGTATTAATTTCCCCTCACTTTGGTCCTCACGCTGTCGCAGTCAAGTGTAGATCATTAGGCCATGCGGAACGTAGCGTGACCGGCGCCAGGTTCGCGAAAAGCCAACCACTTTCAGAGCATTTCAATACACGGTATAAAGATAAAAATTAATCACCCGACAGAGAAGTAGTTTCCAACAGCTACAGAAAATTTCAATTTACCTAAAGAATAATAAAACCTCCCTCTTGAAGAGTAAAATGATTTACAACAGCTTCATAAACTATGAACTAGAAATACACATAGAAAAAATATAAACAAGGAAAACAAAAAGTTACATAAGAGGATGTTTCCAAATTCTCTCTTTTATAACTTTACAGGAATGAGGAATTAAAAGACTCTTTGAAATGACAAACATAGCAACGGGTATTAGGATTTCTTATTTCAAATCAGTTAACCTTTTCATTCACATCAAAGGAAATTTAAATAAATAAATTAAATAAATAAACTGGGTGAGCACTCAGCTATCCATAGCATAGTTTGGAGTGAACATCACTCTGAGGGAGTAGGCCAATTCTAAGGATTGGAGGCCTGGGTGGCTACTAAAATAACAGTACAAATATTTTGCGCATTGATGGCAAAGAAGATTCAATCTACTTTTCATCAGTCAAGTCGTTTTTGAGAGATACAGTGCAATTTGGATAATTCGAAGCTGAAGGGACCACTACTCGAATTATCCAAGACTTCGAATTAAACAAGTTACATCTTTTAACTTTAATTTCAGGTCCACTAAATGCTAGAAAAGATTATTCTGTCAATAAGTAAATATTTATTCAGAAAGATCATGGTATGAAAGACTTAAACACTATATGTATGTAAACAAAATAAGATTTATATTACGTAAGCTACAGAAAATTATAGTTTTTCAAAAAATTGTGCAATGTCTGATTGTTTTGTAGAATTCAGTCGCTTAAGATTAGCAAAATCATCAAGCATGTTTAGTGAAAGGAAAACAGCTTCACTTACGTTGGTTTGTTCTTCAATGTACCGACGAAATTCCCGTACTCCCGTACTCGTTGGCGATTTGGCATTTCTTCTTCACACCCTTTTCCACCTCGCGAATGACGGCGACCTTTTCAGCGAACGTTAAATTCTTGTACACGCGTGGTTTACTGAAAGACATTGTGACACTGACAGCAGGGAGCTCGAATGGCGTCTGAAGCGTCACATGTCGAATGGCGTCACGTGTGGAACGGTGGCGGGAAGAGGATTTCAGTTGTCACGTGTCGAATTTCTTAATGATGAAACGCCGAAAAGTCGTTATGGTTCGAAATTTTTATAAAAAACTTCGAATTAAGGAAGTTGAACTTCGAATTATCGACGATTTTTTAACATTGATTTAATAAGAAATTCAAGGGACCAAGAGAAATCTGTGAATTAACCACGATTTCGAATTAAAGACGTTCGAATTATCCAAGTTGCACTGTATTTCAAGGTTATGTTTTGAGGATGGGAAAGTAGAGACGAGTAAAAAATATACCTATGTTTTTTGTTGAATCTGTAAATAAGCAGCGATTCCAATTTTATAAAAAGCTGTCCAGTAATTTTAGTGTGGTACGCATACAAACAAACAAGCAAAGAAGAAAATGGAATAGTAAGGCTTACATACTCAGTCAATAAACAAAACTAATTTATTTAGTGTAAATAAAGCTAGCTGCAAGTTGCCTAATGGGATTGGCATCGTTGGGAAGAAGGGGTCCATTTTGAAGACTACGAAAGGAGTGTGGAGACAAAATAATTGTTATTATACTTTAAGATGAATAACCATTGATGTAAATTTTAAAGACATTTACCCAGCGATTTTACTTTGGGATTTCAGGGGTCATTATTGAGAGATGAGAGAAATAAATGGATCTGTGTTTTAAGTTAGATCTTGTAAATTCTAAGAAAATCTCTTTAGCTGCTTGATGTTCGTAGAAACAGAGAAACAGACAAAGAAGAAAACTGTTCAAATGGAGTAGTAACACTTCACATGTTTTTCATTCTCACTCAATAACTTTTAGCAAATTGAAACAAACTGCAACGAGGGAATTAATCATTAGAGATTTTTATAAAATATTCCGTCAACAAAAAGAATATAATTTACGTTTTATTCTGATCTTAATTAGATCAAAAGTTTAAGAAACTAATGATGCAATTTCTTAAAGTATAATCCTTCTCCTGTAAATGGTTTGTAAATTTGTAATTGATGAAGCAAAAAATATTCCAACCACATATTTGAATTAAATCAGTGCAACCGTTTGAGTGGAGGTTATTTTGAATGATAGATGGGTGGAGAGAATAATAACCGTGCCTTTATTTTTAAGATTGACCGTAAATAATCTTCTAATTCCACAAAATGTGGTTGTGGAAAACGGTCCAGCCGTTTTCACGTGATGTGCCTACAAACAGAGAAGAATGTTCAGTTGTGGGTAATAGGATTTCGGCTGCACAACCAAATTATGCTTTTTCATTGTCCTAATATTGCATTGCAATCCTTTGATTATTATAGCATTCAAGTATTGCTCATTATGAAAGTGCTTTTTGGAACCCTTTTAATCCCACTCAATGGTTCTCTTGTTCTTTTAGTCTCTATGTTGGAATGATTTCCTAAATTTTTTTTTTCAAACTTCTAAAATAAAACTATGAATTCATCAAATTTTTTTTTTTTATAATATTAATAAATATAATGTCAGAAAATATATTGAAATAAATCGAACCCAATCAAGACTCCAGTTAACAGCTTTCTCTTCAGCGTATTTCAACTCCATTTCATATTCAAATAAAGAGACTGTTCCTCTCACGTTGTGAATCGTCCTTGTCATTATATTGTTCTTTTTCCGATTTAAAATCATCTAATAATTGAATAGCAGTTCCGACATAGCCTTATGGTCAAGGCGGTGGCTTTCACGAGACAGATGCATTGGAACTGGGGTTCAAATCCCGGCGTCGACATGGATGCTTATTTTTATTTCCTTTCCTGTGTTTGTCTGATTCTTTATCTTTTCCTTCAGGTCTGAAGCCATCCATCCATAATGGCTTCCTGAGGATGGCAAATGAAAAAAACCTCCTCAGTATCTTTCCCAAGATATTAAAAGGAGGGAGATCAGACTTCTATCCGGCGCGACCTCGGATGGCGGCTGATGGAAATCTCAACGGATTGCTCCGAATAATGAATAAGGAGCCGTGAATCAAAAGGTGCAGCAGAGAGGTTGAAAGCAGGCTGCACTATTTGCAGACATCTTTTATGGACAATGTTGTCCATGGAAGCCTCATCCCGACAAGTACGGATGAGGATGACTGAGTGAATAATTAAATGGCTGTAGGAATTATTTATTTATTGCGAAGTCATTTATTGTAATATTGTGAAAATGAAGGCGTATCATCCTATTAATAGGCAAAAGTTGTACGATCTTTGTAAATTTGTAAATTTGTATTTGAAATAACCAATCACAGTGTAGCGTTGGAACACGTCAGGCATGACGTCACGCCCATGTTTAAAGATGGCGTCTCTAATATTCGTCCCACTTAACGGCGACGGATCGCGATTACACAATTATTATCAGCGTATTGAAATTTTCTTTCCCACATAAATGAAGTTTACACTTAACTGAATGCGTACAAAAATTTATCAGAGTTTGTAAAACCTCGGTTTTTACATAATTTCGGCTGTGTAGCAACTCGCTCACTAATCAACAAGTAGGGGACAATGACGAAGCACGTGTCGTCATTGTTGTCCAGACAGGATTATTGGTATTGGCTGTTGGACATTCGTTATTGTTATTGTTGAAACTGGTAAATCAATTTTTTTATTTTCTTTTATTTTAACAAAATTTGGCTTAGTCATTCAAATTATATGTGGGCTGTTGCGGAAGTCATGGCTTTTAAAAAATGAGCTTAGAACATCTTTTTCAATCTTGTGTTTTTCAAAAATTTCAGGGTATTTCAAAAATGTGGCATTTGTTTTACTTCCATTAATATTGCCTCAATTTCGACGAGCCTATTCTTTTAGGGCAGCAGGTTGCCATTATATTTCTTAATGAGAAACCGCAGCGCTGGCTACTATGAAAGTGGTAAATCAATTTTTTTATTTTTTATTTTAACAATATTATAATATTATTTTAATAAATAAGACGAGATTCAAATTACGTATGGACTGTTGTGGAAGTCATGACTTCTAAAAAAATTAGCTTAGAACATCTTTTTCAATCTTGTGTTTTTCAAAAATGTGGAATTTGTTTTACTCCCGTGAATATTTCACAGGTAGCAACTAGTTATCTTTATTTCTTCTCAGATTTTACTGAATCGTGACATTGAAACGTGCATTCTTTATGTTAATTTCTGTAACAATGAATTTTAATATGAGCTGTTGAGATGACTTTATAGAAAAGAAGCAATCGTCAGAAATAATGTTAGGCAGACTATAATACTAACGCTATAAGAATTAACTGACTTCAGTTGATAATTCGTAATGATCAAAGTCCTAATTTCTGGAGGTTTGAAGTTTTTTTTTTTTATTGATAAGACAAAAGAATCAATAAAGAAATAAAAGAAAAATATGACCCTTAAATTGTGGAGAATCCCTTTTTTGGATAAATTTGGATTGGTCAAATTTACAGAAGATGTCATTGATTTGTTTTTAAGGGGCTGATTTAAAGATTTTTTTTTAACTGAAATATCCAAACACGAAAATATGTGAATTTAGTTTTTCTTATTTCCCAAAATGTAAGAAAAGATAACATGCAAGACTTTAGCAGCATTTCTGTGAACAAAGGGGGAAGTTGGTTGATTTGAGCATTTATCTTGTAGGAGGAAGATCTATCAAACTGGATGAAATCTGACCTCTTGGATGGAGATTCAGGCAGCGCCACAATACAAGCGGTGGCCAAGATAGACATCGCAGTGCAATGGCCGCTTGGGATGTTTTTCATGTAAGGAATGAGATGCTAACGACGACCCTTTCTTACCTGTCACAGCCTTTGCTGTCAACAGAACTGGTTATAGAACATCTTACCTGCAAGAAAAGAACAAGAGATAAGTATTGAACATCCTTTTAAAGAACAAATGGAAATTACAGAACATTTACAAACATTGGTTAATTATGAATTGCGGTTATAAATAAAGAAATTGACAATAAAGTTAAAAAAAAAAGAAGAAAATTTTTTCTGCAATTTTTATTTAGAATTGAAAAATTCTTTTAATTAGAGGACTAAAATAACATTTTTTTTTTTGTTAAATTTAACAATATAACTTAAGTTTTTAAGGAATAAAGCCAGAATTGATTCTATCACAATAATGAAAAAAAAATTGAATTTAAAATTTTTGAAAATCATATTCATTCTTAACTTATTGTTTCACCTTTTTCATATTCTTTATCAAAAATTTGGTTAAAATTATATCTTAATGAAAACAGTAAGACTTTCCAAAGAATCAAGTCGTTCTCCCTAACTTTCCTTTCATAAAAAAATATGAATAAGTATATAAAATTTATAAATTTAGTGTATTTAGAATTGTATAATCTAAACCATTTTCAAAATAAAATAACATTATAAAAGTTTTACGTGTGTCAATTCACAAATGAGGAATTAAAAATAATACAAACATACAATTAAAATTACAAACAATTTTAATAAAAACTATACATATATTTTTTAAAAAAATATGTGTATTTTTTAATATAATTATTTGTAATTTTAATAGTGTGTTTGTATTATTTTTAATTTCTCACAAAACAGAATAACATATTACAAATATTTCTTCATCAAACATAATTAAAATAATTACACATCTGTGCATTTGATTGTTTAGAAACATTTTATTGAAAAAACAAACTTAAAATAAAAAACTTTAAGATTAACTTAATAAGATACAAACGAAATCAAGTCACACTGGTTTCTGTAGGCTTTTTTATAATATTTATATGTAATTATTATTCACTTAAAATCCATTCTTATTCACTTAAAATTGATTCAAATGTCATCAGAAGCATTCAGCATAAAATATAATAAAAGTTCATTACGATGCAAATAAATGAAGTAAAATGAAATTATTAATTTAATTTTGTTAATAATATTGTAAAGCAAATTAAAATGCATATAATAAAGATACAGTTGATTCTGAATAATTTTTAGCAAAATTTTCCTTAATTTTGCAAATTTTGAAATCATATTATTGTGTAATAGCCTACTTAATAAACAATAGAAATTTATAATTGAAATGTGTATTTCTTCTGCAGATAAAAAATTGTTTTGACAGAATAGTGTAAAGAAAAGTATTATAAATTAGATTATTTATAATTTCATTTTTCAGGAAGAATCTGTGATCTTGTGATGCCAAAATTTTCCACTGAACTAATTGCACTTTGTTGATGATGAAATTTTTAAGCTTTTTTTAAGTAAAACAGATTACATAGCTTTTTTATTTTACTTTTGTTCTGGCACAAAGTGTAAGGAAAATATTATAATAGCTTTATAATTGGCGATTTTTTAAGTAACCTCATTACATATAAATACCATTTAAAATTGGAGTGCCATGACAATAAAATTCTCCCCTCTCTCTTTTTTGTGTGGTTTTTTTATTATTATTAATATCAATTTCCTTTTCAAGTAAAAAAAAACGAAGCTTTATTTTTTCCTAACAGTTTTTTTCTTTCTTTTTACCCCTTTCACCAAGTGTACGTGTGTGGATAATCCTTTCGTAGATTGAATTTTCACACTCAATTTGGAGCGTTGTAAATTTTATACAATACAAACACATTAGGGCTGTTGGATATGCATGAGTTTTTTTGAAATTCTCCACCCCTGCAACCCTTTAAAAATTAGGGGTATTCTCAAAACTGAATCCCTACCCTTACGCAGCGACGCAACACTGCATAAAATGAGTACCCACGGAAACAGTGCGAAAAGGAAAATAAATTTCAATATTCATCTCCTTTTTTTTTCTATTCTCCGTTCTCTTTTCAGACCCCAATTACAGCAATGCAAATACTTTATTGATTTCACTTGAATCCCAAATTAAACACTGGTGGCGCTGGTGTAGCTGAACGTCGAAAGACGAGATCTCTGTCGGTAGAACATTCCTCCAATGATAAAATGAGACATTTATGACAATGTAAAAGAAAAATATAGTTAAATTATTCCATACACTTACCACAAGTCAGAGGGAAAAGAATTACAGGAAATAAGAAACAAAGAAAACAGACAAAAGCAAACAGATACATATTTTTTCGATGTGGTTTTCTTTATTTAATTTGTTTTGGAATTGCTCGTATTTTTAGTTACGTCTTCACCGATAAGAAGAGGTAAAAGAGTTCCTAAAACTCAATTAATAGTAGTTCAAGAATCACTGATTGTTATAATTTAGAACAAAACAAAATTTTTATTTATGAGCGGAACTGTGTTTGTAGTTTGAACTAGAGATGTGAGAGACGAGTCCTTTTCACAATCGTTTACCAATAAAGCAACAATATAAATAGTTTCCAGGATGCTATTAAATGCTCGTAACATCAATGCTTCCAAACTAAATCGGTTAGCATTCGTCTGTCTGATATTGTCAACGCTTTTTTTTTACTAATATTGCTAATAACAGTGTTACAAAGTTTAAGTGTGGAGAAAAATTTATATTTTGATTTGTCTAGATATAATACGGATATATGTTTATTTTTTAAGTTTTTACGTGTGCTCAATATGACAGATAAAATTACAGCCTACACAAAAGCATAAAACAATCACTAACATTCCACAGCTTTCGCCTCAGTATGACGAGGCTTCTTCAGTGGATATCCGAAGGATATACTGAGGCGAAAGCTAGGGCCTGTTAGTGTTTATTTTCTGCTTGTGGTGCAGGCTGTAATTTTATCTGATGTATATTTGTGTTTATGTATTTTAATTTTTATGAATTTTACTGTATTCCAGTATTTTTCCGCTTCTCATTTATTTGAAATGTAATTCTTTTCCATTTATTTCACTGTTATTGCTCTCCACTGATTTGTTAATCCCTCAACCAATCAATTGTTGTTTTGTTAAATTTTAAATTGCTCCAATCATTTACTTCTTTGTTTGAAATTTAAACTTATATATTTAAGCAGTTGTTTTGTCGAATAAATCAGAGATCTTGTTTTGTCAACTATTTAACTAATAGTTGGTTGTCTTAACTATATCGCCACTTTACTCTCCCGTGACGATATTAACTATATATAATTATATAATTATATAATTATATAAAAAAATCAGTTAATTCTCTCTCTCTAGGAAAATGATAGTTGGTTCAGAAAACCTGATTCGAAAACAGTTGCACAAATAGTGATTTTTCTGTATTTATTTCTCACTGCAAGAAAATTATAGTTTCCGTATTTTTGAGACAGGTAGTTAGTTAGTTGTATGTATGTGTTGATGACTTGAATGGGAACTAAACACTGACTATAAGTATAAACTCTAGGGGCCAACATCCTCACTTTAAGAACACGAGGAGAAATGATGAATGATAAAGATTGATGCTGGTGATGATGATAGATCGATGGAAGGAGGCAGAAGAATCCACAAAAAAAAGCGTTTTAAATTCTGATGGTTTGTCTATCATGTCAGAATTCTCCAGTTCTGAAACGGGTCTTAAGTAAATGCAGAGAAAGAACAGTGAAAGGATACGTTTTCCAGATTTCCCCTTAAATCCTCAAAAAGAATAAAGTTAAAAATGGTAAATAAAGTAAACATCAATCAAATAATATTTATTCATTCTTTCTTAAATCACGTTTCTGTATCTTGTGGAGAATTACTCCCCTGGATCGTCCCTTAGCACTTACAGAAATTCTCTTAAAAATCTCTATATGTTAAGAAAAGAAAAACAATGTAAAATTCCTTGTTAAGTTTGTTGCCATGGAGTGTAAAATTAAGCCTGTTTACTGCTACATAAGAAAGTAAAAATAAAAATAAATTAATAAATAAATATGATGGAACTAGTGCAATGAATGCATTTGCAAGTTTATTGAACGAATGGAAAACACTTGATTAGAGAAACTAACAAATAAGAGAAAGGAGTACTGAGAGTCAATATTTGACTCAGAATAATACCTTAATGATAATGGCATTGTATTGGCTTCATGCAACAGCGAAGGAAATATTCGATTATTGTAATTGAAAATTCTCAGTTGCTGCCAGATTATGAGCAGCAACGAACCTTTACTGTTTCAATAATAAGCTTCAATCAATATCTACTAGAAACCCATTTGTTAAATTTATAAATAAAAATTTTAGAAATTGAAGCCTTATTTATCCTAATATCATTTTCAAAAGGAATAAGCAGAAATATTAGAACTGTGGAATCAATTCTAATACAAAGGAATTTGAAGACTTGTTCGTTTTATAGATAATTACATTGTTATTCCTTCCTTTATAAAATAAAAGACAAACGGGGAGTCTGTTGCTAAGCTGCTTTAGATGAAACCTGACAAGTGAAGACCGAAACCTTTCAACTCACGAACAGCAATGAAAAACACTACAACCATCCATTGCAATGATTGCTATAGAAACTATTTGATTCTGAATAGTTATGGAATTCAATAGGAAAGAAGCAGCAGGTAATTTCATACTGGAAACATCCAATTTTGTTCGTAGTTTGTGTTGAAATTGATTCTTTTAGTTGGAATACTTACAAAGCCACTGTCGATATCGTATGACATGAAGAAAACTTTTATTAATACTTTGGACCAATAGAGAAGGTACTACATGTTGATCAGAAGATCTTAAGTTTGGCTTTAAAAAATTGCTGGAGGGGCAGATACTTTTATTTTGAAATTTGTAATTTGAGAAAATTCTGCAGTTTTGCAATCGGCAAACTATGGAATTTAGTGTCTCTGACTCTACTTCCTCAGACATGATAAGTACCAAATAGCGAAAGAACAATTACAAATAAAAAACAAATAAATAATAAATAATAAAGCATTTTGTTATTCTGGAAATGTAATTTTTAATTTAAGTGGTTGATATAGGCCTAATGTTAAAAAAAACTTGTGGAACAGAAAATTTGGAAATATTTAATCACTTATTACGTCTAACGGAAGCATTAGAATATAAAATTTATGACATACGTAATTCATATCTGGATAAAAAGTCCATGTAAACTGACGCATTAAATTTTTCTTAATATCAATTCTTTAGTTGTATAAACCAGTGTTTCTCAATTTTACAATTGTAAGTTTCAATTTGGTGATCTTCAACTCCGCTGTCTAATTGGATATTTTACGTTAAAAACATAAAAAAAACACAAATAAACTTGTGCACAAAACTCAACTTTTTTTAAGCAGAACCTGTGGATCCGGAGAGTGAGAAAGATTGTTAGAGATGAATTTATCATTTGTTGGATTTCGGAGAACATTGCATTTCGGATTTTTGAATAATAATCATTGATACAATCGTGAGATATATCTGAGGTCTTTAATTTCCAGATTTTGAGAATGGATGGCTCTAAAAAGGAAGCAGTTCTTGGTTTTAGTTCGGCAGCGGCCACCAGGGGAAGGATTACCATTGCAGAGTAAACAAGACATGGTTTCCATTGGCGACGCTCGTTCTTCCTGCCAATGCTGGGTTTCCTGTTGGACCTTGAGCAAATAACAGGCTATTGATCTTGGAAAACAGAATAAGGGACCGTAATGGAAACATTGTAATCAAGAAAAGATGAAACAATCCGTTTAATAACGTACATTACATTGAACTTGGAAGTGCTCTGGTTCTTCTTTTTAATATGAAAGATAAAATACACCTATCGATTAATATTCTACATTTAAGTTTGTGATTCAAGAAATGTGTAAGTTTCGCTAACATAATTTCATTCCAGATGATAGACTTAACAATGGTGGAATTGTAATAAAATATTAAGTAAGTTAAGGAAGAGGCTAACTTCCAAGTATTTGAGTTGCAAATCCTAAACTCGAACTAAACAAACAGAAACTATTACAAGTTAAGGAATTACAAATTATTATTAATTAATTAGGAAATTTCCATTCGTCAAGATCTTCTTTAGCTCAATGAGTAAGGAAATACAGTAAAACCCCGTTATTACGCTCGTCAAGGGACCGTGACCTACAAGCGTAATAAGCGGGATAGCGCTATAAACGGGGAATGATTTATATGATGGGGAAACATTTAGACACCATTTTACAGGAAAGATACTTGATTCTGAAATAGATATAGTGCAAATGTGAGCTTATTTCCTATTAAAAAAATCTTTGATTGTGGTTTGCCGTGTGTGTATGCTACTGTTATAAATTATGACGTTTTCAATGCGGTTCAAGAAACTATTAACATCAATTGATATTCCACTAGGAGCAATACAAATATATTTTCGGAGCAGTTTTAGTGCACTGCCCGCTATTTCACGCGCCTTTTCTTGAATGATTGGGTCACTTAATGGCACTGATGCATCACGGGACTGATGAATCCATTCAATTAGAATTTCCTCGGCATCTTCACATTTTCCACACTACTTTTTTACGTTTGCAACCATCCTTCGCTGAATTGATAATTCCATTCTTATTTTTTATTATTGTTCTCAGACTGGATCAGGGAATTCTTAGATTCTGCGAAAACCTTCTGATTTAGTGTAGAATTCTCGTCGTACTTACGAAGAATTTGCAATTTTTCACTTATAGAAAGGGATTTCTGCTTCGACATTTTGCACTAACTTACTGTATCACAGACCCGCACTTCAAAGAGTTCAAAGATTCCCTCCTACCAGGGAAAGAAAAGATTCGTTACAGTGTTACATTTCTTTTCGATACAAAATTTCCGATATAAAAAAGCGCTACAAGCGGGATTTGAAGCGTTATAAGAGGGTAAAAGTATACAGAGTTATATAGAAAATTCCAGGGACCGCATGAAAGGAGCGTAAAGAACGGGATAGTGCTATAAGCGGGAGCGTAATAACGGGGTTTTACTGTATCTTGATTTTTGATTTGCATTCTAAATCCTGTATTGTTATCTTATTAAATGATTGATATTTTACAATCATCTTTCAGTTAAAAAAAAAACTAAAATACGATTATTTACATGAAATACAAAGGAACAATTGACAATCCATTACTTCCGGTTAACTGAAAATTAGTGACAGTCCTTTCAGAGTCTATGAACAATTACAGCTAGTTAACAATGCCACTGATGAATGCTGTCTTAGATCACAGTAACAATGCATTTTAATTAGTATTCATTGTTCACTGATCTACTGAAAACAAAATACATAATTGTCATAAAAGCTACCTAACAATGGTGTATAAAAATCGAAGGACTGTAATTTCAATTATTTCGTTTCTACAGCATCATTTGTTTCTCTGCAAACTAAAATATGCTTATTAGAGCATCTTACAACTTCTTAGAAAAAATACTCAAAACACCTTTGGCGATATTTCGACTTCTATTTCAAAGTCTTCATCGTACTTTATACATAAATTTCTTAGGAAGGGAGAACATCTCTCACTTTCCTAAAAATAAAAAATAATACGGAGTATAAAAAAAGAATTAATTTCTCAATCTAACAACAGAGAACGTGAGATCAGCCACGTTCATACTACCAATTTACAAGCCAAATTCATTGTTTAAAAGAGCATTATTTTGTATTATTTTTCGTTTTTAGGAAAGTGAGAGATGTTCTCCCTTCCTAAGAAATTTATGTACAAAGTATGATGAAGACTTTGAAATATAAGTCGAAATATCGCCAAAGGTGTTTTGAGTATTTTTTCTAAGAAGTTATAAGATGTTTTAATGTTTGGTATCTTAAGAAGATATTAGGCCTATATGCTTATTAGAGATTAATTTCACTTTTAAGTGATATATCAAGTGAAAGTTTGTTATTTTCTGCAAACGATAGTAAGAAGAATAATCGTGCAAAAGATAGGCAATTACAATTTTTTTTCTTAATATATCTAGTCATTTAATTTTTTTAAAACTTACATACACTGACAGGCCACTTTATTAGGTACATCCCTGCTGTGCGCATGAATGTCTGGATCCGTCGTGTCTCACAACAACTCTTCAAGCCAGGGTGGGGGCAGTGTCATGGTGTGGGGGATGTTTTCGTGGCACACGTTGGGTCCATTGGTACCTCTGGATGCATGTCAGGATGCTAGAGCGCAAACGTAACCGTACATGTTAACAGTTTATCTTCATGCACATGACTACTTCCAGCAGGATAATTCAGTATCTTGTGGAATCCTTGCATCGACGAATTCAGACTGTTTTGAGGGCTAAAGGAGGCCCAACATGCTATTAGGTAGGTGTATCTAATAAAGTGGCCGGACAGTGTATAACACAGGATAATAATCGTTTACTATGCCCAATTCTCATGTGTTAACGGACATCCACATTATTTGATCTTTAGAACAAATTTGGAATGTGTTTTGAATGATATATGTGTGTACGACAGAGTCTGTTGTCGAGGATCTTGTAAGCGCGGTAACTCAAAAACACATTAACCAATTTATATGAAAATTAATCTATATCCTTCCTATTTACGAGTAATCTTACTTAGATCTCATTAGAATTAAATATGCACCGCCATTTTTCTTTTCGTAAAGGGTTGCGCAAGACTTTGAAACCTTCCTTAAGGATCCTTGCTTTTCCATTTTTATTAATTCCCAATTTTTCTACTGTTTGTGGTTGTCTGTTTGTTGTTCCAGGAGGATGTTCGAATATTCAATAAGAACATACAAAGACAAATCTCTTAATAGTAAACGAGGATAAGGATTTTGATAAACAGTTACAAATCCTTACTACGGCAATAATCAATCAGTTCACATTTTCGTAATTCATATTTTCCTTACCAAAAAAAATTAGTAATAATTCAAAAAATATAGTATCTGTTATTAATAATTAGATTCTTATATAAATAAGAAGTGCTAAATTTTTCAAATTGCGATTTTAATAGTAATTTTTAAAGAGTAATTTTTCTGCAGTTTTCTAATAATGACCTAATGAAAAAATTATTAGCACTAGATCGAAAACTGTGTTTGTATTTGTGGATGTATTTATAAAAATACAACAAAAATTTCATTGAATAACGGCTATTTTACGTAAAGAGAATTTTTTGTAAAGCTTAATGAACATTTTCTGCATTGAATATTATTTCTTATGATTTTTTTTCCTTTGTAAAAAAAATTATCTTTGTAGTTTGTTATTATAAATTGAAACAACTGCAAAGATATTTTTTTAAGTAATGCAAAAAAAAGTACTTAAATGCATTTACAAATAGAAGAAATAGTGATTTTTTTTTTAAATACAAGTTTTCAAATTTCATCGTTGGAGAACAGGATCTTGATATGGACTAAAACAAAACAAAAAAAATCTGCAAAGTTAATGAATCCGTTGTAATCCCTTAAACACTGGAAACACATGTGAAATAGTTCAAAACAAGGAATTGTTTTCAAGAGAAAAACAGTAAAGAAGATACTAAGAGCCCCAAAACATCTGCAGTTCTGCTCGACTTGTTGTTGGTAGATCCTCAATAGACGCAGCTGTTATGGCATCTTATTTGATTAGACGACATCGAAGTGCAAAGGCAGGAAGTGCAAAAGGTGTTGTCATAGCAATGTCAGTTCGGCAACAGCAAATCAATTAAAGGGAGCAGCTGTCTCTAACTGATACAACCATATATCACCACACTGTGTGGAATGCAACAATCGTACTAAGCATGCTTTCCACACAGCCTACGTTCAGTACTTCTCTGTAATTGTCTAACAAACATTAGCTTTTAATTTTCAATAAAGTCTGCAGGTAATTTAAAACTTTTGATTAAAAAAATAACTAAAATGTCTACGGACGTCTACGGGTTTGAATGGAAAAAAAAATGAGCAACGGAGCTTAGATTCTTAGTAATCAAACCATTTTAGGTATTTTTCTTTCATTTTTTCCTTGATAGAATAGCATGTTAGGTTTTGTTTTGGGGTTGAATGATTTTGTTCGCGGTAAAAATGTAATATCGGAAGGAGTTCGGGTGTTAAAAAAAAGATTGGGCACCACTGCATTAAACTAAGAAAGATACGAGTTGTAAAGTTAGGTGAAGTTGAAGTTGAATCTGAAGAATGACTACGATTCTAATTAAAGCAAGTTAAAGTTTTAAGTGTACCAGCTTAGAAATATAATGAGATCCCAAATATTATTGATGTTTAAAGTAATCGCAGGAAAGTCTTTTTCTCTGTAATTAATATTCTCGTAGATTGACTCTCCAACTTCAAATGACTAGTACACATGTGAGATTTGGAATCTCTGGACCAACTTCCATCTTACCAATAGATATTTCCTTTCAGTAACCTAAACATCACTAAAATCTCAGCTTCACAGGATACTGAGTTTTTGAGTTATATTCATCGCAGATGCACAGACAGGTGGAACGGATATAGTAATACTTTTTTCCTAATTATCTTTCAAATCTTCAATGCACATTAAGACGCCTTACAAACTTTAGACGAAATTTAACACCATGTTTAGCTATCAAAACATATTAAAAAAAATAGGAATTGATGAAAAAATTGGTCCAACATTCAATAATAATCATAAGATTATTTAAACAGAAGAATATTTAAAGATGAATATTACAAATTCTCAGAAAACAAAGCAAAAAAAATATTTGTTATCTTTTAATAATTCACGGATTTATTTAAAACGATTGGAAAGACTAAACCCATTCCAGATTCTAATTAAAGATTCTATCAAAACCCGGCTGCGACTAGTGTACAAAAACAAAAACAAAAAAACAAATGATTTATAGATATAGAGATCATAAGAATTATTTATTGAAATTTAATAACAGAATCAATAGCAAAAAGGATGTATTTGCTTCTTGGAATGCATTCTCTGAAGAATTTTAGGCAGAACGAAGTAATCGTTTTTATCTGAGGCAAAATAAAAGACAGCCTCGTGAAATGAAGCAGAAGCGGAACAAAAAAACAGGCTTCAGGTGAAAGATGCCTGAAATAAACACATTCACAATAGCTTTGTTAAAAGACATCATCTCTAATGAAACATCGTCTGAAAAGGAGAAATGATGCGCCTCTGTTCGGAAGGCAGTTTCATTTCTCCTAATGACTTAATCCAATTTATTCACGACACTGAATTGGTCCCATCTGTCGCTTCCCATAACACAAGACGCTCTTCTTAAACATGGCGCTAAGGAGGTCGCTTTTAAGTAACACCATTGCGGAAGAAAGGCTTTCAAAAGCCCACGTGATCTTTAAAACTTTCATTTCGCGTTGATATTCCATCATTATTGATTAATGCTGTTCATGTCAGTCTGAAGGAAGATGAAACAGACCTAATACTGCAAAATAAAGGTCAACATTTTACTTAACAGTACTCAAAGGGAGAAGAGCTTCATCATTTCTAATAGGAAGTTACTGAATATCTTCCTTAATGTTATATTGGTTTCAGATTGTAAGTCCCATACTAACTATTGGAAACAAAAAAAAACAAAAAAATTTCATAAAATAATTTTACTGGAAATACTTAAACGGATGTTTTAGAGTATATTAAAAGGAAGTTCTTTTGATTTGAAGTATATCCCCCCAATAGATATAAGGACCTGAAGTCAAAAACCACAAAAAAACCGCAGAAGTACCGGGTGATCCAAAAGAGGAGGTGCTTAGACCTTTCTGTAGGAAAAACTACTGGAATCGCAACCAAATTTCATACACATGCTGTCCTGACTATGGGGTTCCGATTTCTGAAGAAAAAAAATTATAGTTCAAATCTCGGCCGCTAAGGATGAATTGTGTAGCTACTCCCGTGATATTGGAATTGCACTAATGCTACCTCGTGCTTTTGCGATTCCCTGCTCCACTACTGCAGCTCCAAATTCGTCTATGCTCTGCTCTTCAAAATTAAAAATCATTTTGCGAAGATTGGTAATCGGACCTCTACGTAAACCTTTTAACTGCTGAAATGTCTTAAGCGCAGCAGAAGCATTGCTGCTTCGTTGATAGAAAGGCTTTAACAAGTAATGCCCGATCCGGTAAAGTGAGCTTCACGACTCCGAACTAGTCATGGACTAGTGAAATGTGACTATTTTTATAGGCGGAGGTCGTTCGATTACGTCCAATAGGCAAATTACAGGGACAGCAGCGGCACAATTCACCATTACCGCCCGAAATTTGAACAATTTATTTTTTTCTTCAGAAATCGAAACCGCAGGACAGTAGCCTATATGTATGAAATTTGATTGCGATTCGCCCAGTAGTTTTTCCCTTTAGAGAGATCTAAACACGTCCTCTTTAGTTTGGATCACCCGGTACAATACTCTCTTCAAATTACTAAGATACATATTCTTTTAAAGTTTTCTTCGAGTATTGTGCTTTAAAAAATTAATTTAAATTTTAATTAAAAAAATTTAAAACTAAGCTATTTTTCTAATTTTGCTTTTTTTAAATGACACGAGAAAAGATAGACGAAAATGATCTTCCCGTTAATTTCCATAGAAATTAGAACATTGCAGTAAAAAAAAAGGAACTAAAGGGGAAAACTGAAACTTTACGCCTACACATTTTGTTCGGAATACAGTCAGATTTTTTTTTTCTTGTTACGAATAAGGAATACATAATTTTGTCATTTAATTCTAGAAACGATTAAAGAAAAAAATAAAACAAAACAAGAAGAACTTAAAGCCTACTTTCCTTAAAATGTGATTTCTTCTTTTTTTTTTTTTCTTTATTCTTTCTTTTTTTAAAGCTGTGGGAAGGACAAAGACGAAACCTCATGTTTGTTTTTAAATGTTAATATGTGCTGAGTAAAAAACATTTTTTTCATTTTCTGAAAGAAAAAAAAAATATTAAGCCCGTCTTACTTATTTAAGTTATCGAATTCGGATTAATTTTAATCTTATCAAACCGTTCGCTAATTAATGAATTAGCTAAAAGGGAATTAAAGAAAAAAAATCGTTTTTTAAAACAATGAAGCATTGTTTTGTCGCCTTCTGGCGCTGATTTCTAAAAACAGGACCCATCCTGGAAAAAATTTAGATCCGTAAGTTTCAAAAAGATCCATCAAGCGGTTCAAAAGTTGTTAGGGAGAAACAGACAGACAGACAGACAGAGTATGCGATCACCGAGTAAGTCATCTGATTAAGCCGTACTTTCTTAGGAAAGCAGGATTGTTGTTTTCAATGGTTGAAACTAAAGAGCACTTTCTGCATAGCCTTGTGGTTAGAGAGTTGCCTGCCATGAGATGATGTGTCTGAAGCTGGGTTCGAATCTCCGTACCGGCATGGACGTTTACTTCCTTTCCTGTGTTTGTCTTCTCTTTCCCTTTTGGTTTGAAGCCATTCCATAAAGGTTTCTTGAGGAGACTCAAGGAAAATCCACCTAAGTATCTAACTGATGAAATTGATATTTATTAATATATGTATAGTATGTATCACATACCAATGAAGAAATCTTATGTATTAGGCTTATTCTCTTAGTCTATTCAATTCTGCTTAACTGGTACTAATATTAACCAAAATTTTGATTAAACTATTACTTGCAGATAACAGGGGTAAGGATTTATTCAATCCATCTGTAATTTTGCTTCCTTAATACTTAAGACAAGTTCTTTCAGGAACTTATTAACTTATTTAATAACTTTTTCATAAGCTCTAGAATAAGTAAGAACTCTATTGTAACATAACATAAAACAATATTCATTTATAATTGTTACTTCTTAAAAAATGAAACAGGAAATGGAGTTAAAACACAGAAAAGAGATTTGGGAGACTTGACTTTCCTCTGCCAAAAATCTTGAAACATCTTTCGAAGTCAGTTAGCAACATTTGGGAGCATAATTTACATCGGCACTTTTAATTATTCAAGGCTTCCTTTACTGTGAATAATTTAGGTTCATCCTTCGAGGCACCATCGGCCACGACACAAGTCAACCGACGAGAAACTCGTGCAACATTTACCTGCGAAAACCACAGTTGGGAACTCGATCGAAAATTAAACTTTACTAGTGAAATAAACTTCACCCAAGGAC
>JAFIDM010005346.1:7074717-7085216 GCA_023159025.1 Thereuonema tuberculata
TGTAGCCATCAAAGTTAATTGAAGTTTGGTGCACTCGGCCATAAGAATTTCAGATTAACTGCCTTTTTAGTTTCCACTTTAACAAAACATTAACACTTTCCACTAGCAACACTTAATCCTTTCCACTAATAGAAAAACAGTTATTAAAAAGTGGCAGTTTTAGAAACATTTTTGTTATTAACTATACAGTCACAGTAACTTCTTTATTATTATCTTAATCTCAAGTAAAATGATTCTCAAGTTGTCAACATTTGGCGACCTGCAATAGCTAATTTTGTCATTCCTCATTGAAATTAAAAATCCGTCAGATGTGGTCATTATTTTCAATAATCCAAAGTTTGCCTCTTTTCAAATAGTTAGGCTTAACTTCCTCGTTGTCTGATATTTGCGCATTAATTCAGTCTTTCTACAACATCTCCGAAATTTAACTTCCTAACTCGATGGAATGTTAACAAAATCGAGTGCAGAGGCAAACTTTATTACTTTTTACAAATGTAGATAATTCACCTACGAGTCATTTTTTTGTTTCTTTATATTAGGTAATGAATTATTTCTACTTATCTTGGGAAACACCACTGTTAGCTCGTAGAAGAGCCACTAGTTTACTATTTACTCTCACTTTATTATTATTTTATTTTTGAAATGCATCAATACCAACTTGTGCAATTATTCATATTTTTTGCACAATTTTGCTTAAGATTCTGGAGAATCTTAGTTAAATTAAGATAACAAAGAATAATACAAAACGTATATTCTTAGGAATGGCCCATTTACATTAATTTGACTTTCATATATGGCTCTTTAAATGGAGAGGCAGAACTGCATTTTACTGTTTACTTACAGTAACTGAGAGGGGTTAAGAAAATAGTGCATCTCCAGCTGGAATATTGTAAAATAAATGGCCTTATTATTCCTTCATTTACATAAAGTTCCGGAGTGGAATTAAAATGTTTCCTCAGTGCTTTTGTTAAATTGTTTGTATAATTCTGTTTTCCACTTCAATTCTCTGTGATGAATGTTCTGGCATTTTATTACAAGTGCTGTAAGTGATTTTCTAGGATCTTGATTAAAAAGAGCAATTAATTGTGATCTTCTTGTGTTGGGTCTCAGGTGTTGTCTCCTTGTGAGAGTCATCAAGGAGATGTAATTGTAGAATGCATTTGCAAAACCCATCCGGACGGCGTTGTCTTCAATGACTGTCATTTGCTACATCTGCATATTTATGAGTTGTGATGCTTTGCGTTGCTTCCAGCCTTGGTCAAGTGCATTAGTAAAATCAGAACCAAAAGATATTAAGGTCACTTCCACGGTCACCTAAGATTTCTCTGAAACGAGTTGACAATTAAAGAAACCAAAATCCATATTGACTAGATAATGGTAAAGCCAGAGTGGAAATAACCTAACTTGAAAACAACTTCTGTAATTTTTGTTCCATCTAGTTGTTTTGGAAAATATAATTTCTGTGAATTATCAGAATTCATAAAAAGACATGCATTTTATGAATTTGTAAGAATCAATTACGGAAGGGGAAGGAATTTAATTAGATATTAAAATGGCAGCAGCAGTTTCATTAAAATAGGCCATCGGATACATTTCAATACGATATTAATTATTCGTATAGTAGGCTTTTCAGAAAAAAGGATAATGATATAGTTAAGAGAAAATGAAGCAACTGGAAACAATACATATATTGCCACAATTTATTACCTCTTATTAAAATGGCAATACCTCTTATTAAAATATGTTGCCTTATATTTATTGTGTATGTTTTAATGTTGTATTAAGAACTGAAATTAAAATAAAAACCAAACCAAATCTGCGCGAAAGCATAACCAAAATTTCCACTACATTTCCAGCATCTAATCGTTGTGGAAGGAAGCGTCCAAAATATGTCCTAATGTAAGAATGGATAAGTAATAATGTTCGTAGTTGCAGAATAGCATTCCAAAGATTATTATTTTATATATGAAGACGCAGTTTTTTTTGTTGTTGAAACATTCTATCAGACATTTCTTTTTAGAAAAGCAGAGGAGTAATATGCTCAATGTGCTCTAAACACTGCTGAGATGCCAAACAAGTTGTGAAAAACAGATCAGATTTGTACCATTTTAATAAGGATATAACTGATTCATATCTGGAAACCCTACAACTGGATTGTAAATATTTTAAATAATTTCTGATTTATCTGAGAATTCCAATAACTCGTTCCTGTTGCAGAATGTATTACTGCAGACAAATAACTAAACTGTAGTGTCGTATTTTCCTTTACAGAAAATAAAACTATCTGAGAAAAAGTAGAGGAGTTTTGTAGTATTTAATGAAACATTCAATGAAACATCCACATAACAATACAATAAAATTCAAAGGCAAACGAACAAAACTACACCATTCGAGAAAAATCATTCACAGATAAATCTAGAGACATCATTGTTTACGAGAAAAGAAAAAAGTATTTTTGTAATCATTTATTCAACATTATTAATTTACTCGAAATATATTTTAAATAATGTTTTAATCAATTATTAAGATATTTGTTTTTCCAATTATTCAATTTTACGTCAAAAATTAAAATAAATCATAAAGATATTAAATGTAGAGCGTAGTTACCATATTTATTTGCCAGAATTTTAATATAGAATACATTCTATAAATTATTAAATACAAATTAAGATGATAAACGAAATTTGCTGCAATTTCACTTTATTAGAATCATAAAATAAAGCTCAATACAAAAAATGATATTTTGATAGTCTGTTGCAAATTTGTTTAATCACTGTCAAGTGATAACATAAATACTTATTTTTTTTCCCACTATGTCAGTTAATATGGAAATAAATAATCATCTTGTTCTAAAATTATTTGTTAAGCTAAAAAACGAGGAAGAGTTGCCAAATATCTGTATCAAAACTTTACCAAAAAGAAACAAAACAAAAAAAAAAAAAAAAACAAGTAAGAAAAAAAATTAACAATTTTCACAGGTTGTTCATTGGTAACTAGAGATCGAGAACGAAGGAAATAAGAAGTAAGACTATCGAGGATTTAGAAGATAGAATATTACACAGCTCACAGATCATCTGGCGAAGAGAGAGACAGGACAATTAATTGACAGTTTTTTTTTTTTTTTTTCACGCATCTTGATTTTATCATGAAAGCAAAGGTAATCTGAAGGTTTTCTTGGGTAATTTGGTCTGATTTCTACCAAATAAATAAGGCTCTTATAATAAACCTTCTGCTTGAGATTCATGTTTTTTGAAACATAATTTTTGAGACATCTTGGTTTCAAGCCTGTTTCAATTTGAGTTTTAAAACTTTTTGATTCTAATCTGTCCATTCTCTCCAATGCCTGCAAAAGGAAAGATCAAATCAATAATAGCTGATAAATATAAAAAATATAGAATAATAAGACATGGCTAAAGCTGTTTCGAATTCATGTGAAAGGGATAATCCTAAAGTTTTTTTTCATGATGACAAACTTTTGAGATATTCTTCAAGTAAGTTATTAATCCAATTAAGTTATTATCTTTTTAGAAACATATTGTATTTCTTATACTTAAAGGACATTTTTAACAATTCCGATTTCTCAGCTATTGTTTTTTTCTTTTATCTCAGCCACAAACCGAAGAATAGTCTTAAGATTTCTTAAGTCAGTTCTCTTTCTTCTTCAGACGATGGCTTTAGGGGTTTTCCTAGTGATGCCACTTAGACGCCCAATGCACCTGTCGTCGAATCCATTGTTTTTCGGGTGCATTGTCTTGCAAGTTCAATCGTGCCAATAACGGGCGGAAAGATGCAGCTTTTCAAGATAGGGGAGTCGGTTGACAGCTGCTCATTTGCATTGCAAGGCTTCTGCCGTGAATAGCACGAGGACTGTCTCATCAATGACACTCACTCACTGTCGTCACGGAGCACAAGATCATATCAAGACAGTAAATCGTGATGGAATAATCCAAAGAAATCCATTCCGCTACAGTGTGGCTTTGGACGAATTCAACGTCTATCATTCGGGTTTTTCTATTGTTTATGCAAACAAATCAATTGAGAATATTTAGAAAATCAGAATATTACTAAACAAGAATGGAAAAGAAGCTTTTCTAATTAAGAAAAACTTCCACTGAAAGCACATTGATTGTAAAAAAAAAATTATAAGAAATCGTAAATATCTGTAAGGGGGTTATATATACTAGGTGCTTTGCATTCAAAGATGAGGAAGACCGAAATAACTGTGTTCATATTTATAAGTGGACATTATGTAACAAATTTAAGAAAATAAGTCCCACCTTAGAGAGGGTCTTTTCTGAGAGATGGAAGGGACTGGAGAACAAAAATATTAAATTTTAACGATTTAAAAATAATCGTGAGTAATATTTTAGGTTGTACAGTAAAACCTCTCAAATCCGGCCCTCGGTAATCCGGCCTGGTCCTGAGTAAATTTTTTTTTTTTTTTTTTAATAACTAAATTCATTTCCCTATTTTGTTTTCCTATCCGCGCGTATTCATTATGAGTGAAAAAAGAAAGAAAAACTTTGTCACTATGGAACAGAAGCGTTAAGGAGATTGGATGCAGGGGAATCTGCAAAACAAATATCACTAGAGCCTGATGTCGGAAAAAGCACATTTGTATTGATTTAATAAACATTTGAGTGCAAAATTACAAAAATGGGGTTAAATTAATTAAACCTGACATTATGTCTTCACAAAAATTGAGCTATTGAGTTATTTTAAGAACACACTCAGTAGTCCGGCTTTTCTGTAATCCGGTCTACTGGGCGCCACATTAGGCCGGATTTGAAAGGTTTTACTGTATCATAAGGAAGCAAGGTATCAAACTGTAAGGAAATTGGTTCAATCATTTCTCTGTGAAGCGCATTCAGACAAATAAATAAACAAAGAAGGAAAATGTTCAAATTGAATAGTTAAACTTGTCATGCGCTGGCGTTTAATTTAAGACAAATCAAAATCTGATTGATCCGACAAGGATTATCCGGATTGCTTTTGAAGTCCCGACCTCCTGAGATGTTGGCTGCATAATTAGGTGAGTCTTTCTATTGCTTCTGGCATTGTTTTAAAAGTAAAAAAGGTTTTAAAGTTAGTAATTTTAAACTTAATTATTTAAATATATACAGGGTGATTCAATAATGCCGGTACAAACTTTAAAGATAGGTCAGAAATACAAAAATAATCCGTATTCATAGTGGAACGCATGTCTGCAAACGCCACCCGAATGTGCTAGAGGCTCTGTTTGGCAGCTCATTAGTTGGACAGTGTGAGCCATTGTTATTTGAGATGTTTACTTTGTACGAGTAGATGTATGGCTTCACTAATGCTGAGAGAGCAGATATGCACCTGGCCTATGGGCAGAAAACGGAAACGGACCAGCCACTGTAAGATTGTATCGTGAGCGGTTTCCCAACAGACATCAAATTACCAAAAGTTTGCGGGTTTGCATCAGAGATTGTGTGAGCAATCTATTGTGAGCATCTATTGTGAACCTGCAAGTGTATAGCTCACTGTTATATTACAAACTTAGGGCTAATAAACATGTTGTCTACCTTACTTTTGTCTTTTATTTCTGAACCACACTGTACCTTCTAGCACATTCGAGTGGCGTTTGCAGACATTCTTTTACAAAGATAGTAAATATAATATTCATTAAAATAGTTTTCAAAATACGATTATAAAAGCAGTATTTTATATTTTGAGTCTTATGCCACTACAAGGGTATACAGAATAACAAACATTTTCAGTATAGTTAAAGTAAATTTAATTGTTTTTATTTAGGATAATATTTTACTTCCATCTGTTTACAAGTCTTTCTTTCCATGGCTTGTTTCAATGGTAACGGAATCTGTAAACGGAAATTGTAACAGGCTTTTATTATAAACAAAACACTATAATAAAGAATGCAAAGCCTTTTTAATTGCAGTTCTTTGCAGTGCATATCCGTAAGGAAGCTTGCAATTAGTTCCAAACAATCAATTTTAATAGTGTTGTAGATCAATAGCAGAATGTGGTTGTCTCATCTAAAAATATATGGATATTTTTAATGTCATTGAAAGTTGGTAAGGAATGGAAACCAATATCTACGATATCTAACGATTTTAAGTTATATTACTGAACAGTTAATAATTACTGTTGCATCCTAGTTTAACCATTAAACAAATCTGCTCTTAACAACAATGTGAAACCAATATTATATATAAACAATATTAAATAGTACTTTGAGGTTTAACTATTGTTAACCAATAATTCTGCAACTTTTATGGATAGTAATGACGTACTTTTAGAAAGCCACTAATTTTATTATCACTTATAGCCAATTTTGTAGTTATTAAATATTCTTAACTTTGTGGAACTATGCTGTGCACTAATGGGTTTGTTGGATAAAGCACTTACGACCGTTTTTCAAAGATTAATCTTCAACAGTCGATAATGGAACTGAAATCAGTAACAGAGGAAAATAGTAACAGACTTGAGAAGGATCTGCTGGCTCAGGTCGAAAGCTTGTATAATATCATGTTTTAAATTATAGTTTTTAATGCTTTTTATTCAGTGTGGTGTTTTTATTTCATTTTTCAAAAGAGGAAAATAGACAATGTCAAAAGAGGAATTCAGAACGCTATTAAAAACTAAAATAATAGGATAATTTATCTGCAAGCATAATGCAATTTGTTTCTATGAGATTTTTATAACATTAAAAAAAGTTTTTACTTCTGTTACCAATAGATTTCCTTTTTACTATTTTTATTTACATCAACCTCGTCCCTAGTAAAGGAACACATCGGATTAATAAAATATCAATTAAAATTAACTCTTCTCTTTCGTTATTAAAGATATAATTAATATAGTCTTAAGAAGTTGAAACACTGTTTTAAGTTGTAGACAATTCTAACCATTATCATTTGACTTTACATCTCAAACGAAAACGTTTAAAAATGCAATTTTTTATTATAGTTTTTGTGATCTTTTATCTTAAAACAATGTATTTTAATTATTGTATTATGTATTATTAATTAATTAGAGGAAATACTTAATTAGAGGAAAAGGTGTAAAAACGGGTACAGGTGTAAATATGGGCACCCCTCCCCAAAGAACTATGGGAGGTGCTGCAGTTTTGCGGCCAAGACTGTAGACGGCGTCTTTTGTTGATATAAGATAGCAGAGAGCGATTGGAACCTTTAATTTCAAGTAGTGTGGATGCAGCGTCAGTTATTGTGCGAATTGGTGTTTGTTCTGGACTGCAAACCTTTGACAGATATGTGAAATCGTTTTCTTTTCATGTCCTTGTGGTTAGTTTAAAATAATTTTACTGTGATATCCGGAAAGCGAAGATCCTAAGCACGCTTTTAGAAGCAGGCCTTTGTCACGGTCGCCTTTAGGTTACATGTGATAGTGGCCATCTTGCTTAGGTGGGGTTGGTGTAAATGTGGGCCCCCATTTAAAGGACGCCTATAATTACACCGTCTTTTCTCTTAAACAACATAAACTGCTATGCCAATTGATGAGGCTGCTGAAACACTGCAATGTTCCCCGGGAACTTCAAATGCAGTTTCTCCGTTCGACATATCTCCCGTCCCCAAGATTAAGAATAGAACCACTACTCGGGGACGCAAAGCAGCAAGGGCCAGCCTCATCACTGGAACGTCATACAAGGATCGGCTGACCAAGTCGCTTGACAAAAGTGCTCTCAAGAAGAGGTCGTTGAATTTTCGTTAGAGACAGGGTAGGGAAGACCAAAGGACTTCAGAAAAAGAAAATTCAACCCACGAAACGAGTCTACGATTCATCATCGAACTCATTAGACTCCTGCGACTCTTCCCTTGTAGACAGCGATGATGACCTGGATATCAACGATGGGGATAAACCAGACTCGAGCGATGCAACTTGCATCTTTTGTGATGAAAAGTTCTCTCAAGACACTCGCGGAGAAGTGTGGGTTAAATGTGTTATGCCAAAATTGGGCACCCTTAGATTGGGCCGGGGCTTAAAGATTTATTTATGTTTGCGATTTCTGTAAATAATTTTTGATTTGATGTTCATTTAAAATTCTCAAATATACAAATTGTTCTTTGTACCGTTTTGTATTGTTTTATCCTGTTTTAAAACATTTTAAACTATTTTTTTTTTTACTTTTTTGGAGAGGGCCCATATTTTTTTTTTATTTATTTAAATATCGAAAGGCATACCTTGTGTTCCACATGTATTCCACAAGGCTTACAGAAGTAAATTGAAGTAAACATATAAAATAAAAGTTAACAAAAGGAAAAATAATCATTAACTTCTAAAACAAATAGAAAAGGGTAAAAAGAGAAGGAAATCATATTTGACTACAGCAATACCACAGAACAAAGACAATGGCACAGTACGTTAACTTAATAAATATATACAAATATATACAATTATATACAAAAGACAAGAAAAACTAAACCACACATTCTGAAATAAAATTTTTAAGTTCTATAAATACTTTTTTGCTTTTCACCAGTTTTGATAGAATTGGTGGCCAATTTATCGATTGAGATCTTAGTTTATTTTGCAATGACAATCTCTGCTGGGAGAAAACAGGACAGTGCAACAGCAAATGTTCTAGATTATGCTCTTTATAACCACACGAACATGATCCACAAGAGGCAAGGCCAAAACGAAGCAAATAGCCGTGAAAATTTCCATGACCAGTAAGAAACTGAGTCACTTTAAAATTTGAGATAAAATGTTTATTTTGTAGCCTAAGCGGAATGGTGGAGAAAAACTTCTTAGTCCACTGAGCCTTTCTAGAATGCACGTACTCAGCATTCCAGCTCATGATGGTTTTACGGCTCTGAAGGAGCTTCCAATGGGAAGGAGGTAGGGTCAAATCCAGAGAAATATCGCTTCGCGTAGCCTGTTTGGCCAACAAATCAGCCCTTTCATTGCCCATGTTCCCACAATGGCCACGAACATGAGCAAAGTCAACTTTAATGTTGTTAAGCTCAAGAGATTTAATAATGGTCTGTGTCTCGACAACAAGTTTCTCAGCGTTATTTACATCCTGAAGAATTTGCAGTGAGGACAAGGAGTCACTGCAGACCAAGTACTTCAGTGAGGT
Organism: Thereuonema tuberculata; assembly: GCA_023159025.1. Lineage (NCBI taxonomy): Eukaryota > Metazoa > Arthropoda > Chilopoda > Scutigeromorpha > Scutigeridae > Thereuonema > Thereuonema tuberculata. The sequence goes on from JAFIDM010005346.1 coordinate 7,083,800, forward strand.
GGAAGAAGGGGAGTGTCCCTGGATGTACTTGGTAACCAGGTTCAAGCTCAAAAGCTCTGCCTGAAAGACGGAGCAGTCATCGCATAAACGATATTGCTTATAAACCACCTCAACATCACCTTCAAACGCAACAAAGGCCAAACCAACCTTATTATTAATTTTGCTCCCGTCTGTGAAAAACAAATACCTATAGTTCTCCATCTCACAATCATCGTAATCTACCACAGTAATCGAAACTCTGCTAGAGGGGTGCGGAAGAGAAGGCAAAGGAAGCTTCCCATTTAGGGAGTTCATATCAACAGAGTTTGCTATCAAGTCCTTAGCATTTTTTGGAACCAAGAACTTCGTAGTCAATTGGTGGCAAGCCAGACAGCACAAAAAGAGCGTCATAACTGATAGTCCTATACCCACTCACAATCTTAAGGAGAAACCTTCTCTGCACCCTTCTTAATTGCCTACAGTTAATTTTCCTGTTAACCGAACTTCCCCAAGCTCTAGATGCATAGGTAAAGATCGGTACAAAAACTTGTTTGTAAATCATCTTCATTACGTCCATTCGTAAACCGAAGGTGTTTTTGCAAACCCTAAACAGGCCAATAAAAATTTTTTCCCACTTATTTGACAAAAAAGAAATATGGTTTTTCCACTGAAATTTAGTGTCAAGCCTAACGCCTAAATATTTCATTTGTTTAACCTCCTCAATAGGATCAGAACCAAGGGAAAGCTGAATTTTGAAATCATTTCTTGATTTTTTGTGGACCATCATCACTTTACTTTTGGTAGAGTTAAATTTTAACTTGAACAAGTTGCACCAATCGAAAGCATAATTAAGGATTTCCTGTGCTTTAGAACATGCAGTAGGAAGATCCTTATGTTGAAAAACTAAAAGCAAATCGTCAGCGAAGGCAATTTTCGAACAACACGTAAACTGTGATAAATTACAAAGCAAGTCATTCATAATAAGATTCCAAAGAAAAGGTCCAAAAATAGATCCCTGCGGACAACCCTTTTCCAAGGAAAATTCTCTGGTAATATTTCCAAGAGTAAAAAGTGCAGAACGTTCAGTCAAAAGATCTTTTAATAAATTAAGTAAATTTTTTGGAATATTAGACTTCCTGAGTAGGTGAATAATTCCCGGCCACCAAGCATTATCAAATGCACCTTGAATATCCAAGAAAACCATAATGGTGAAATAGCCTTTCTGTTTACCTTTGTTTACAATGTCACACAGTCGGACCAGCGCATCCTCGGTAGATTTCTGAGGGGTGAAACCATACTGATCCTCATGCAAGACTTTTTTATGCCTCAAATGCCAATTTAATCTATTTATCAACAGCCTCTCAAGACACTTACCGAGGCAAGGAAGTAGACTAATACATCTAATATTGTCGAGAAGCATGTGTCCCGAGTCCACATT
>JAFIDM010005346.1:7104492-7131199 GCA_023159025.1 Thereuonema tuberculata
ATTTTGAAGAAATGAAGAAAAGTGGGTTTGTTTCGTTATTTTATATATATATATTTCGAAGATATATGAAAGTTATTATGATGAACTTCTTTATCTGTTTGAATTCTCACAAGCTAAAATGGCTGCACGCATTTTTATAAAATTTGCTGTTTATTTATTGTCAACTTCAAACATACATCCCATTTTCGTCTCCATCTTTATCCCAGTCTTCAAAATTGATCCCCCCCCCCCCAATGTAACGGTACTACAACGTATTCCAAGTTTAAATTTTAATTGACTATTTTTTTATACTACATATTGTCTGGTATCTTCCCATAAAACTAAAAATTTCCACATCACATTAAAAGCTTTTTTATCTTTTGCTTTATTATTTGCTCTCTTAGATTTAAAAATTTAAATTAATTTGAATTAAATTCGTCCTATTATATTATCAGTTATAGATTTTATAATTTGTTTGTTGCTTTTAAGAGACAATAAAGAAATAAATACTTAACTTAAGGAACTTACTGTTGCAACTTCAGCAACAGTAATGGATAAAACTCATTTGGAACTTTATAAAATATACAAGCATGCATAAAAAGAATAGAATGTAAATTTAAGTTCATTTAATACTGCATTCTATAAATCTATAATAGTCTAATTATTTAAGTGTCGGAATACTTTTTACAACGTGATATGTGCATCACAACATATTAAGTTAAGCAACAACGAATATGAGATTTAATGAGTCGTTGTTATGGTACTTTAGTTTCCATTTCTTTACTGATTGAGAACCACGATATTATTTTCCAATCATCATCCACAAATCTTTTAACTCATTATCTAAGTTCTTCAAAAAATCAAATTTTCATTTGTTAATTTTTCTAATTTTCAAATAAAATATAAAATATTCTTAAGAAGAAATGCGCGCTTATTAGTGAATCACCCCAATTAATAAAAAATTAACAAAAAAGTAGTGAAAAAAGAATATTTTTTTTTTTTGTTTTTTTTTTTGAGTAAATGATTGATAATTTCTGAATTGTTATTTTGTTGGAATTGGAACAGTTTTCTAAATCAAATTACTCTTCTAATAATTCTTTTTTCTTGGATATTAACTGAATCCTATTTGTTCGTTTTTAAAAACGAAGCGAATAAAAAAAAAAAAAAAAAAAAAAACGAAAAAAAAGAAAAAAAACCACAACAACTTTTTTTCTGTTTCTTAACGATTTTCTTTTCCCTCCTTTTTCTTTTTCTTCGCAAGCGAAATGAGAAGAGCGAAAAATTGCGAAGAACTGGCACGTGCGAAATACAAGAAAATAACTCATGACGTAACGAATACTTTCACTGCAGAAAAAAAAGAAAAAAAAAAAAAAAGATGGTTATCAAACTTCTCTAGTTTACGTAGGTTTTAAAATCAACACACGCAATCCTCTTCTGAATAATATATATATATATATATATATATATAGAGAGAGAGAGAGAGAGAGAGAGAGAGATATTTCGATTGTATTTACCAGTCTTTTTCAGGTTTTATAATCCTGGTATATTTTCAATAAGTCGACATTTTTGTTATTGTTATTACTTAATCATTAAGTTACTATCAAAGTAAATGATCAAAGGCCGTGCATTAACCAAAAACACGATAATGAATTAATTCAATCTGATATTTCTTCTTTTCAGCTCCGAAGAATTAAGGAAGACATTTCAATAGGTAAATGAACTATTAAATATTCATTAAAGGATTTGACTTGTAATCGTCTGGTGGAATGACTTACAAATACATTCCACCGTCCCTTAATAGACAGATTGCGAATTTGGAAAAAAAAAAATAGGATGGAATATAAATGTTTCAACTTGACATTTCTGGTATTTTCAGTTCCAATTCTCTGTGTGTGTAATGTTTTTTGTTGTTTGATATTAAATTAAATTAAAATGTAAATGTTTGCTTTCAGGAAACTAAATAGAATTTTGTATTTTTTTTCAATTTCGTTCTTAAGAAATTCTTTTCTTTTGGGAGGTGAAGCAGTAAATGTTTCTATTCATGTTATCATGATGAACAAAATTAAGAACACGTGTAAAAATATACTTCAGTACGCATAAGAAATACATCTCTTTCTAGTTCGTTATTTCTTATGCGTATTGAACTATTTTTTTGCACGTGTTTTCTATAAAAATTTCTATAGATTTCTATAGATCATTATTGGATGACTAGAAAACAACTGGTGATGTCTTTCTTTGAATTAAATTAAGCAACAACGAATAATGAGATTTAATAAGTCGTTGTTATGGTACTTTATTAAAAGAAAGTATGCGTCATGTCATTCTAGGCATCTACCAATGGTACACTGAAATTAATTGACAACAATTAATTTAAAATTCAATTAATAGTGTTAATTAAAAAGAATCATTGATGAAATTTAATGAAATCATCTAGTTATTGCCTAAAACATAAATGATAAATCATGTAACTGGTTATGATTAAATTAAATGATTTATTATGCACAAGAAATTTCTTTAATTAATTTAAAATCCAATTAAATAGTGTTAATTAAAAAGAATTACTAACGCTATTTAATGCATTATTTATCCATTGTTAAGATAATCATTTAATTTTATAATAAAATTATATAATTCAGTTATTTTTCAAGTATTCTTTGATGTAAAGATTACTAAAACCGCTTTAACTATCTTTTCAATGCTTATTAGTAAAAAACAAAAAAATTGAAAAAATAAATCAAATAATTAATTAATGATTGGTTTGGGTTTGGATTCAGTCAAGAATTTCGTAACACTGCAGAACATGAAAATGCCAACAGTGAGAATTGGACTATTGCATGGATCGGACGGACGCACAGACAAACTTGAGGATAAACAAGGAAGCAGTGTAGATGTTTTTTGGCATTTCCTTACATATCCAGATATAATTTTTGTGTGTGCAAAGAGGAAATCAAAATACAAGAATTATGTAACAAAAGCTTTTGATAAAGCTAACAATGTTTACGTGAAAGTGTGAACATGAGAGTTAATTATAGTGTTGTGCAGTGAGGACGCACTCTACAACAATTGTTATAGTGAAAGCATGGTTATAGAGGACTTGTAAATTAACTAGTAGTCATGGAGACGAGTTATCCTCCATGACTGAAAGTTAAAGTCTAAGTTGCCAGTGAAACGGAATATTCAATGCTAGACATCATGGGGAATTTTTCATGTGTTCCTGATCAATCTGTGTGAAGACAAAGAAGTAAATGTGGAAAGCAGCTCGAAATCAACATACGCGTATTCACGATCAAGATCCGTTGGTTTGGAATAAATATTAGCTTTTCAATCAACATTCTTTGTGCGTGACCACCAATAATCTCTATAAACTGTTTTTGGATTTTTATCTCTCGGACATCAAAGGGCAGTGTATAAGAACATTTTGTGAAGTATGAAAGACTGAATATTCTTCGGAGGACGCAACAGTCCAGGAGGAAAACAACATCTCAACTATTGAATCGAAATTTGTTTTGCTGATAACGCTTTGTGCGCGGAAGTTCGCATTTGCCGGTGATCATTTTCGATAGAGCCTTTAAAATGATAAATAACTTTCTTAATAACAATAACAACATCAACAACAACAATAATAACAATTACCATAACTTTTAAAATGAAATACATTTTGCTTATTACCAACACAACTTTCTTGAAATAGACATTAAGATGCTACTTTTTCTTGTGCCATTCTATATTTTCTATTTTAATTGTCTTTCAGAGAGAAAACGCAAACCAGCTTTGAATAGTTTAACAATGAAACATCTTATTACATTTGATAGATTTTTTCTGTCAAACTTCAACATCTTTCAATAGGATATTGAATCAAAAAAATAATTGTAGAACTTAGTTGAGGAACGAAATGAGAAATTGGAGTAGGTGAAATAGATGGATCTGAGGACAATTTGTCAAAGAAAAGGAATGCATAATTAGGCCTAACATTCAGCTGACATCATGACATGACGATTTGTCTTTGTCAAATGTCGACGCCTTTGTTTCGGATGCAAAAACAAAATGATTTTTTTTTTCCTAGAAAAAGGCCCAGTAATTACATTAGGTAAAACAGTCTGTGAAATTTGGATCAAGCTCTAGTGGACAGCATGGAACCCAACAAAATAGCATTACATCTCGCTGTGTTCTGACCACGTACAATGAATAGATTGAGAAAGGGTTTACAGAAATATGTAAAGATTTCAGGGGATAGGGAAGACGATAAGCGAAAAATTACTCTTCCTTTTTCAGGCTTATCTATTGAACTGCCATACTATTATCCAATTTCGTAGATGAATAATCACTTGATTCTTAAAATATTTTCAACAAGATGGAAATTTTTATCTGCTTATTTTCTACTAAATTCTTAATATATCTGATTTCAGAAATACAATTTTTTTTCAAAACTTAACTTTAACAAAATGAAATTTGACTGAAATATTGTTATCGATAGTTTAAATAATAAAGACTAGGGGAGAGTGGTGTAGCTTTGACCATTTTTTAAAATATTTTACAACTCTAATAACTATGTTTTTACATCATTATTATAATCAAAAACAAAGTCTGAGTCTTAAAGTACACATTTAATGCTTTTAAATCTATTACTTTAACTTTATCCAAGATAAGTAAAGGTTAACTAAAAAAACATGACAACTGCTCAAAGGTAAAACATAGATAATACACTTCTGACCACTGTATGTTGTACCTTCGACCATGAAAGAAATAAACCACGTAATAGGAAATAAAAACACATTTCATGACTTACAAGAGCAGTTTTCTTTCTACATCATATATAAAATATCTAGTATGCTGATAACAACTTCAAATCGCAGGTGTTCCCGTTGCCGGGTAGTTTCACCAGACAGCATTGATAATCAATTTCAAAGTCCTTTGGATCAGTCCTTATAAATTTTAATGTTTTGATGTCTCCAAGTTTTTTTTTTTTGGAGTAACGGTGAATTATGTTTTGATTCAAATGATCACCACCAGACTGACATAAGGCACTCAATTCATCAGGGTTACCTTGTTTTATATAATCAATTAGAATATTTAATCACTTTCTGTATATAAGAGCTTGTTCTTTTGAGAATTATATCTTGACGCCGATTATGTAAAATTGTTCCAAACTACCAGGTATTATGTTGTTTTCTTTTAAAATACATCCAATTTTTAACTTGTATGTGTGTCGGCGTATCATTCTTTTAATGTTATAATTTTTAGACACATTAAAATTTAATTCAGATTATATTATTTTACCGTTCGTTTAATAAAGTAATACAAATGAATAATAAATAAAAGAATATAAAAAAGTTCATTTGGAATGTTGTACGTTTGACCGATCAAAGGTGCAATATATATATATATATATATATATATGTGTGTGTGGTCTAAGAAACAACATGCTACTATTATTCCTTGGATGTTATCCATGCTTCATTGGTTAGGTTTCTAAGATGTAAAACTAAATTGTTTTTAATGCTCAAGGATAAAAGACATCCACATTATAATTATAACATCCACATCAGCACTCTTAGTGATAAATCCATGTAACTATACATTTAACTTTAATAAACAATGCAAGATGACAGCACAATGCAACCTAGTCAAAGACAGATGATTTCTTTTTTTCATTTTTAAAAAAAATAAAGTCTTAGATTTAAAGGAAAAATTTTAGAATTGAAATTAAAGCAAATTAATAAGTAGAAACTAACATTTAAATACTTAAATATGTAGATATTCTAATTCTTTCGCAAAACTTCTTGTAATTACTAACAAGAAATCTCTTTTCATTTCAGATAAACTTGAGAATTAAAAAATAGAATATATTAACAAAACCTATTGATATGATTTTTTTGCATTGAAATTTTTTTTGAATTGAAATAAAATTGATAAACGAAACCAGTGCGTGTTCCGAACTAAATCAATGTGGTATTAAGTTATTCAAGGACCTGCATGGAGGCTAAAAGCTGAAAACAGCCTAATTCAGCAGAATTGGGGAAATAACTTCGCGAAGCGGTGAAGAAGAACATAGGGAGAGAGAATTTGAGAGAGGATATATTGGTCTACAGGAGAGAGTTATTGTCTACATGTGACTGCGACGGACCCGCCTCAACGGACAAACATAAACATCAACGAATACAAGAGGAAACTCTCAAAGAAAAATCCCAACCAAAATAGATATAAGGCCACTTAAATCAACTGTGTAAACATTCTATCAACAACAAAGATCAAAGAGATATATTTAGAAAACCAGAACTCTTTAAAAATCCGTACTTCTGTGAAGCAAAGAAAAATTTAAAAAATATTAAAATCTATTTACTAGTAGCAATCAAGTTAATTACATGATTTCGATCGTTATATATAATGAAATCGAATATTTCATATAGTTAATTATATAAATTCTAATAATAAACTTTATATAATTATTATAATTGCATCTAATATTTATTTTTTGATTTACTTTATTTATTTATACATATCTTTACAAATATTTATTTTATTAAATGTTTTTAAGATAAATATCTTTGAATGGTAATGAAGGTTTAAGTTTGTTGTTATTCATTTTATAAGAGATATTACGATAAGTTTATGATTACTTTAAAAGGTTTTTGATAATTACAGACTTGTGTATTTCTGATTTCTTGTTTTTTTTACTTATCATTAACTTTAAGCTATTTTTCAAGTATTTATTATTTTTTTCAATTAAATGTAAAGAATATAACAATCTAATTAAGCGCTTAATAAAATAATAAATAGTAATTTTTAAATAGTTTTGTCTACGAGGTTTACATCAACCATTAAAATTAACGAAATGTTATAATAACTAAAATTAACTTATTTTTTTTTAGCAGATAATTAGTATAAAACCGAGATTCATTAAAAAGTTCAAGAAAAACCAGGACATTTTAAAATTCATTATTGAGCTGATATTTCAATCTATTTAATCCCTGGGTCTTTCTCCAGATTGGATAAAAATTTTAGTAGTCGAATCGGAGAGTTTTCCGCAATCTGAGATCTGCAATTTAATACTTAAAAAATTAATACTGGATTCTATAATTTATTGTAGGAGAATAAAATCCTTTCAAATGAAAAAAACAATTAAATAAATAAATAAATAACGAGTGCTTATAAAATACAAAAAAATATTAAAATACAAAGAACAAACTTTAAGGTACCCGATAGTTCTAATATTTTATGGAATTTTGAGAAGATTACTAGACAAACGATGAATCTTAATGTAAACTTACGAATTATTAAAAAAATTGTCTTTTTCTTTGTTAATCTTTAAGATAAGGGTTTTTATCTTCAAGATAAGAAACACCCTCCGATATTTAAACTCACAGGAAGGAAATCCGAGTCACTACGTAGTAAAGACTTTGATGGAATTATGTTATATATTATGTTGTCATATGTTAGTTTAAAAGATTAAGATTTGGATTTTTCGCTCGAGCTAACCTCATTTGTAAAATCTTAAAATCTTCTTCATTGTTGAACTCTGTTTAGTTTACGAACTTGCTTCTTACGTTGCTTATATTAACAACCGCAGTCTTTGTAATTAGAAACAATATTTAGATACCATATATGCTCCAATAGAGGCCCCCGGCGTTTATTTGCAAAACTAGCCTCGGCTCCCGGCGCTTAATAGAGACCGGCTGCTATTAGAGGCCGGCCATTATTAACATAAACCTTCAGAATGAAATATTTTTACACATAAATACCGGCTAATATTACAAACAGCTACTTTATTTGAATTTCACATGCTACATAAGACTGTTAAAGATAAATGGCAATGTCTTTCTCTACCTTTCGCTGCTATTCGTCGTCCGAATCCGCAATGACGGGCGGTCGCCTCACCGGAATTCTTTCGCGTATTCCACCGCGCGAATCTTAAAGGCAATGTCAAATGACCGTTTCGGCGGCATTTTGTAAGGCAATGTACCGTAAGGTATTACGCACGACTATAAAGATACGGATGCTTACACTAGTACCGGTAGGCAAATATCAAAGACCCGGCTACTGTTAGAGACCGGCTACTATTTGGCCGTGTCCCTTCTGCAGCCCGGCGCTTATTAGAGTACGGCGACAATTGATGACGTAGCTGCTCATTTTGACGTCAACGTCTCCGTCCCGACCTGAAAACGTGGCTGTGCGTTCGAGGCATTAGAGACTCGGCGTTTATCGGAGCACATACGGTAAGTTCATTTGAGGAAATTTCTGGTCTTCAAATTTGCAGAAATTCTATCAAAGAAAAAACATCAAAATTTAAATCCACCAAGTGATGTAATTTTGTAAGAACGGGCCAATTACAAGAATATATTCCAGTTCCTGATATTTTGATTTACTTTGCAACTGCATTCGTTGTGGCTAAGTCCTCTGAGGGCCCAGGGTACAGCTGCTGCGCCCTCTACTATTACGCCACATTAAAAATGACAGTGAGGCTGAGCGTTATACAATGATTTTATCTGGATAATAATTGAATTTTTACAATCACAGTGAGCAGAATTTGACAAATGAAATGATAGCTGCCCACGAACATTAATTCAAATTTTAGAAAATACGAAATATATAGGATTTTTGGGTAGGCAAAGTTAGGAAGCCGACCTCCAAGAACGAAAAAAAAAAAACCCGGCGTTGATTGAAAATTTCATGGGGAGGGGGGGAGGCGCAGAGGCGAAATTCTCTAAACTAGCCAAAGAAAAAAAAGGCTATGCTACAGATGGGTTTGGGGGCAGATCCCTTCCCTATGGTTTAAGGGAAGATTCCGTCTTTTCTCATTGCAAGTGTCTCTTGCTACTTCGACATTTTCATTTTTGCTAATTGCTCTAATTAATTATCAAAGCAATTAATAAAACGGAAGTTGAAAATAAGTTTAGGATTTCACTCTTTCAATTACTGATTTAATGAGCATTCTCATTTCATAAAAGAAATACAGAATCTACTCCTCGTTTATTAAAAGTAAATAATTCTTCTTCTCATTATTAGTATTATTATTGTCTTATTATTATGTTTATTGTTTTTCTCCATTTCATAAATATTTGTTTTATTTGAAAAGCCTTTATTGTAAGACTTCATAAAACCTTAACATGTTTCGATTGACAAGGAAGCCGTTCAAGGACTTCGAAAGCTTTCGTCCTTTCATAATTCATTTTTAAGACTTATTTTTAGACTAAAACCTTTACATATACGTCAAAAGAGAATGACGATGATTGATGAAAATCCTTGATTAAAAAACGGCAGAATTACGTCTGAATTAATGTTTAAATTAAACTTCATAATTGATGGAAGCAATTGTTAATTTAACAGTGATTGTAATTAAAAATTATTTTAACCAGTGAAAAGCCAGTCAAGTGAAATCCTATCTGCCCTATTTGAGGTTGTTAATATTTAGGCAATGGACGCTATTCAAATCTATAATTTTAATGAAGGGCTCTAAGGCATTACGAGTTAAATAGGCCTAAACAATAATTGGATTCTGTTTCAGCTTTTATTGTTGTTATAACCTGTGCCAGATAGCACAATCTCAAAATCAATAAGAGGTGTTCGCCATAAATTAATCGCTAACACTATTTCCGGTCATATGATTTCAATTACAGCGTTTGCAAACAGACATGCGGAATTCACCACTGCCATGTTTTGATAATATTATCAGAGCTCGTTCTGTTGTTTTTTTTTGCGTTATAAATTAGCAACAATGTATCGAATTCAATTACAGCAGCCAAATCCCCAGTTCCGTTCATATCAGTTTGGAAACATTAAACGAATTGATTACATTACAAGAAAATGAAAAGATTATGTATTTAGCTGACGAAACCTATTAAGCTAATTGCATTAATGAGAACAAAAGCTAATGAAATCTACTGGGATTGAAGGCGTTTGCGTTTTGCATTGGAAATTCGAACAAAATCTGCCTATTTTGCAAATCTCGCCCTTTTCCACCACTTTCAGTGAAGGATAACTGTGTAAGTGCATCCACAAAATTTAAACTCCGTCTATTTATTTATTTATTTATTTATTTCTTCTATTGTAAATTACTTGGTAAATTGCAATCTACTCCCACTAGATTATCAAATGTACACAGAAATTACATTTGCATTTTACCAATGAAAATTTAAAGCCAATCAAAATATAAATTAGTATATTAAGCACAGGGTCATATGTAGGTGAAAACGTATGTCAATGTATTCCAGTTATCGGATAGATTTTAAGATAAACTATTTTCAAGTCAGTTCTTAAAAATAAAATTTTAGTTATACAGAAATGCTAGTTGACAGAAATGTTTGGCAAATTATTTCATATTTTGCTTATTTGGATGACATGTTTTGTTTATAAACACTTTAATTTGAATGGGAGGGCAAAGGATTCAAACTTCTATCTATAATTAAGATGAAAAGAAAATAAGTTTCTTGAAGTTTACGCTGTAGCAATGAAGAGGAAAGTTAATCCACTAATACCATTACCTATTTACAAGAAATTTCTTTAGCTTATATATTTACGACGTAAACTATATATATAATTATATATTTACGATTAAGACGTAAATCTTAATTGACAATATATAAATTAGGTAATTTGTATCAATATTTAATGGGACCAGAATTTCTGAAAAATATGATATCTGCAAACTACAGGGTCTAGAAAGGGAATAAGATGGAAAAAGCTTTAGAATCACTAAGTGACAACATATTAGTAATCTTGGAGTTGCTTGGCTTGAGGGAATGAAGTTTCGATTCAAAACATTCATAGTTTCAGGAAATTACAAATTGATTCTTCATATTTCAGATATTCTCTGAATTGGTGGACTTTCTGCAAAGCATTCTTCCATCCATTCATAGTCCGGAGACAGGTCCAATTCTATGGAATTCACGTGGAACTCCCAGAAACACCTGGAGAAAGATACTGGGGTGGTTTCCCGTTGCCTGCCCCATGACGCCATTAAGCAATGACGTCAGACCGAAGAGAAAGTGAAGAAAAGGCTGACAACACAGGAAAGGAAATTGAAACAAACAACAACAACCGGGAATCGAACCCTGGTGCCGACACAATGCCCGTACCGCAGACCGCCCTCGAGACCGCTCGGCCATGCCGGCACGGCACAGCATTCTTATACTGCAACTAATAAACAGTTTTTTTATACAAGACAAGTATCTGAAAAGTCAGGACTCTTGGAAAATATGTGAATAAAGACAGAAACCTTTTCTTTGATCTCTGAGAGTTGGTCAACCCTAACTTATATACGATCTTTTCAGGACATTTAAAGAATTTGAGTAAAGAAGCCATTTGTTGAAAAAAAAATGTTTGATCATCAAAAGAACTAGATTGCAGCACAGGACATAAAGACTTCTGCGGCTATCAGCCTAAAAGAGTAAATAATTAGAAGGACTAATTCGACGCTTGTTTATCTGAATCCAAAAAGAATCTGATATGTTAGGGAGGGGGTGTGGATCTGTATCAGGAGAAATAAAATAAAATAAAATGCTTCTTCACTATGTTCCGAAAATTGTTTGAAAGTGAGAATATGCGACATCCAGAGACCATGGATACATTAGAGAAAGGTTGTACCGTATTAATTCGGTAATTAATTGTACAGCATTGTACCTTTAAGTTTTACCACTTTTTTTTTATTTAACAAAGTGTAAAATGTTAATATATTACAACAATTAAAAATATGGCTTACTTTGAACAAAAAACACCAGGAAGATATTTTACATAATTTTTATTGCTTTACAGTTAGCGAGACAGTTTTATATCTTGTTTCTAATATATGATGGTGTTGAATGTTTTTTTGTGATAATTCTCTCACATCTCAATCCTTGTGACCTCGGAAGGAGAAGATTTATCTACGATATTATCGAAGCGAACTAATGCCGGTTAGAGCGTGACATTTCAGGGTCAGAAATCCGCCATTGTAATTATTTCATAAAAACATCCAACCTCTAATCACGCTTGACAACGTTGCAAGAAAATCATTTAATTTATAGCTCAGTCTGAAGAAGTGAGTTCAAAGTACCTTTGGCATCAGAAATATTCATCATTTAACCACCATTTGATTAGGAATTTATTTGTATACATTTCTTTGCATTCTCGTGCTTCACTCGTTAAGCACTGGCTTTGCGTGACTTCCTGATGGAAATAACTGTTTATTTATTTGGAACTTTATTGTAAAACATTGCTGTAAATATAACCTTTTTCAATAGTTGCTACTCGAGTAGAATACTGTTAAAATCTTCATAATATCCAAGTAAAAACGTGACCAATAGATATTAAAGTAAGTAGCTTATTCTGATAATAATGGGTCTGGTAATTCAGTGGTGGAGGTTACGACCTGACAGCTGAAGAAGTCGGGTTCAATTCTCAACCAAAGGTCGATTCGTAGGTTATTTTTTTTCTCCTAAATTCTGTAAATGGGAACTGGTGGCCATAATTAAACAGGAGGTGTTTGAAACGCGAAAAGAAAAAAAAAAAAACTGTTGGGCCAAAACTTTTGGGCTAAATTTGATGTATATACTATTCAGACCAGGAGATTACAATTTCGCAGAAAAACTTTTTTAGTTCCGAATGTCGCCAATAGGTAGGAAACTGACGCTTTACACTGACAGACAACAGACGTCATCAGGTACGCGGATATAAGCCTCAACATGAGTGGCATCGGTCAGTTCGATCTGCTTGACGGTCTTGTGAACGTTACTATAGTAAGGTAATGCTTGTTTACGTCATCGTGAGTTGCTCTTAAAGTTTTATTATCAAAATTACAGTAATGCGTCCATTGCACTACGGTTATTCCAAATAACGAAGAGCCTACGGAAAGGTTCCATGACTATTCCATATTGACTATTACCAATTTGCGAGACATGATCTCACGTCTTGAAATACCGAATCTTTATAAGTGCAATCAGGACACGGATGCAAACCGGTATCAAATGACGAAATTGCAACTGTTGCAACGTCCATAGTGGAAGCGAATGCTGCACACGGACAGTATCCAGTAACAGTGCTCGGACAGTATCCAGGCAACTAAATATGTTGTATTCAACTACATGGAAATCCATGCGCAAAGCGCTGAAGTTTTAACCTTACAGAATTAGCCAAGTCCAACAACTGGTTCAACGGAATGCGGAAACACACCTGCATTTCTATCACCTGTTTCTAGCTCGGATGGAAGTGGACGATGCCTGGCCTTGGATATTCTACGGAGTGATGAGGCGCATTTATATCTCAGTGGCACTTTGAATACACACAACTGAGAACCCTCATGCTATTGAGCAGATGCCATTGCATCCATTGAAGGTCACAGTGTGGTTTCGCTTTACCGCCTCCTTCATAATTGGTCCATACTTTTTCGAAGAACTGCAACTAACAGGACCAGTGACATGTTCTGTCACTGCAGTGTGATATCAACAGATGCTGTGAAATTTCTTTATTCCAGAAATTCAAAAGCGTGGATATCTTGACACGACTGTGTTCATGCAGGATGGAGCGCCCCCTAACATAGGATTGACAGTGCAGCAAGTCCGACGTCACCATTTCACGACGACCGCGTAATTAGTCGAGCATTCCCGACGACGCGACCTGACCCACACTTTCGCCTGATCTCACGCCACGTGAAATTTGGTTCTGGTTTACCACGGACATGTTGATAGTTTGGCAACATTGAATGACTGAATACTGCTTCACGTAAGACAAATCTCTGGATACTGCGGTCCGCAGTTGACTCTATGATCCACAGAATGCAGATTTTGGACAACTCCAAGGACAACATATTGAACTGCAAGTGTAACTGACAATAACTGTCAACTGTATTGTTTTCTTTCCTAAGTCTGATTAGCTCACCATATAACGCCAGTTTTCCCCCTGGTGGCGCCGTTCGAAATAAAAATGTTTTTTTCTGTGAAATCGTAATCCCTTACTATTCAGGCCATATACATCAAATTTGGTCATTTTTGGCCCAACAGATTTTTTTGCCTATCGCGCTCCAAACATCTCCTGTTTAATTACGGATATTATAAATACCCAGTATTTACAATAATTTTATCTTGAATTTTTATTATTTTTTTTCTTTTGCCTCTAACATTTACAGAGAAAGACATTTACTTTTACATTTTTCATTCACTTCAAAATAAGGTAAAAATCAATAACTTAATTTTGGAGGCGGAGATATTGTAGAAAACAATATCAAATCAATTACAGTTAATTTCGTTCCATAAAATTAAAAAATCTCAAAGATATTTTTCTTAATTATATCTCCGTGGAGGTTTATCTCTTTGTGGAGGCGTCCACCATTCAGAAAAGGTAGAGACTTAAACTTATTTTGTGTTTAATTACGCCATTAGGAGCCATTATGAGGAGAAACCAATTCAAATCGTGCCCGTGGTATCCTTCGAAATCTCAATGAACCCAGGGATTCAATTTACACTTAGAAACGAGTCCGTTGTTCTTAGCGCCACGCCTACACTTGCACTGGACGTAGGTTATTATTAAGGAGGAGAATTCGTACAAACGATGATTGAGTAATTACGATTCAACCCCATTCAGAATCCGATCGTCTTTGTTACGTAATCTGCTTTGGCAGTCGCCAATTTCATTTAGGAAACAACGCTTGTAGTGGAGGATTTTCCAATCTTCTAATTCCAAATCTCCTAATTAGATTCGTCTTCAAAATTAAAATTGTTAGAAACAGAAGACAACGTCAAAAGACTAGGTGTTAGTAAATTTTCACTAAAAAATAAATAAATAAATAAAATCTCGAATAATATAAGAAATACATAGATGTTGAATGAATAAAAATACCACAATAAGTTTTTCAAGGAACTTGGGACTTCTTTCTTTGGCATTAACAAAAGCAGAAAACAATCTTTCTTTACATCTACGTGATTCTTAATCAAGTTAGTAGAATTAGTACATCTGTATGTGTATGCCAACAATTTTTGAATCTGTGAATGAATTTTCTTGTTTATTTCGAATATTTTTCAGTAATTATTATGCTTTACCTTTCGTTTAGATTTTTATTATAGACTTATAGAACTCTTCTTTGTATTACATCAAAGATTTCTAATCTATCATTTAAATGATATACTTGCAGTAAAACTTCTATTGTCGAAATTGAGATTGTATTTTCTTAATAATAACTAACGACAGATTTGCTATGCTAAGTAAACCTGCCATGCTTTCTTTTATATACATAGCAACCCGCAAGATTTTTAGTGGCTTCCGTGCCACCCACTCGGCTTCCCTGATGACTGAGAAAATAATCTCGGAATCTAAGGTCATGTGGCCGTCGTGTGTTTTGGTGAGTGTGTGTGTGACAGGGAAACCGACCAAAATTGAACGGTTTAGCCTTTGACCGTAACTCATGTGACTTATGCTTGAACCACGTCAATGAAAAATGAATATAGGCATCCTCAATAGTATACCTAACATTTGACACCTTATGTGTATTCTGCCTCTTACAGTAGCGAGCAGAAAAACCTAATGTTTTCTTTTATATATACGAATCATCAAAACTGGAATCAGAATTGAATAATATATTCCCTAAAAATAACTAAAATCAAAATTATCAGAACAATACGTTAAGTTTATTTTAAATTGTGGCAAATAAGTAATTTCTAAGTTATAATAATTAAGCAATTAGTGGTCGCATTTGTTGATGGCTAAGTTAGTAAAATTTAAGTGAATTGAATTTAAATTATGAAACTTAAAAGTAAATAAAATTAAATTAAAATAATTCAATATAAACAGTAAACTTTAATAAAATTAAAAGTCTACAAATTTGAAAAGTAATAAAAAATTAAAAACTTCAAAATTAAGAATTTATGTATCTAATTAATATTTGCACATTGTATTTTTTTTTGCATCTTTTTTTTTTTCGAAATGTGGTAGATATTTAAAAAATTGGAAGAAATATATAAAGAAGCTCATGAGCGTATTTAATTATAAAAAATATGATCAAATTTTCGTTAATAATAATGGAAATGGATTAGCAAGATTAAATACCATTCACTACTATAGCGATGATCTTTATTGATCTAATGCACATAACTAAACAACAATTCACTGAGCTAATTTTGGTTTTTAAACTGGGAATCGCAGACAGTACTGTTCCGAGTTATTACACTCTCATCAGTTCGATCTACCCGTTGTCCATTTTGTATATTGTCCATCCTCACTGAGCTAGGTATACTGGGCGGATCGGACTGACAAGAGTATAATAACTTGAAACAGTACTGTCTGCGATTCCCCGTGCAAAAGCCAAAATTGTTGTTTAGTTATGTGCGTTTCTGTTTTCTTTTATGTAATAATCTTGCCATTCACGTTAAATTTGCTTTGGAATAGTTCACTCAATTAGGAAG
The DNA here is from genome assembly GCA_023159025.1 of Thereuonema tuberculata. NCBI lineage: Eukaryota > Metazoa > Arthropoda > Chilopoda > Scutigeromorpha > Scutigeridae > Thereuonema > Thereuonema tuberculata. Next base: position 7,120,836 of record JAFIDM010005346.1, read on the forward strand.
AGTTTCAGATCATTGAGCCTCTTTCATCTGTCAATAGTGTGACCTAAAGCGGTGCTGTGATGTTACAAAGATCTAGAACCAATGTCACTTCTGAAGCTTCAAGACGCTTCACGAAAAACACAATTTATTGCCAATAATTCTGTATATAATTCTGCGAAGAGACATAGTCCTGTGGTCTGGAAAATCTTAAACTAAATCAATATAGGGAAAGAATTCAGAATATAAGGTTTTTCTAAAATTACATTATTTTATCAAAATGAAAAAGAAACAAAATTACTATAGTTTATTTCTGGAAAACTGATAACAGGTTCTTTATAAGAACTGCGAGATTCTTAAAGAAAGAACTTTTCGACAGAATAATAACTCATTGGTACAAGATATTTAACGGTTGACGACCCACAAACTGACCGAAATGTCCACTGCCAACATACAATTTACCTCCCTCCCTAGATTATAAATAACACCTCTTTAAGGGGGTGAAACCTCTTAGGAAAAGAGAGAGAAAAACTAAAGATTGAAAGCAATTGCCAAATCTGGAAAAATCGATTGAGAAAGTTTTTCTTAGAAGTTACCAAAAGCTTTAATTCCGAGTGATTTATACGTTTTTGCGTCACTCTAAGCGGTGGTAACCATTTTTATTTATCGGAATCGGATCTCACAAACGGACCAATTACTAAGATGGCTTCAAAATGGCGTCGGCAATGAGTGAAGCAAATCGCAGGCACTTTGGATGGAGGAAGTGGGTGGTGTTAGTGGGTCGTCCATCATCGCCGGATGGACAATAATAATAGGAGACTGATCATTGGCTGGAAACGAGTGCTAACCTCGTGGTGGGGGAGGACAGAGAGGCCATAAGCATCACTCAGTGGCTCCCACAAGAAAGTTTATGGGCAGCACGATAATGCTGTAATACCAGTATCTAAACTTTCTGCTTCCTGCCTCCATCATCTCGGTGGTTGCCAGGCAACAAGTCTCTCCCATAATACAGGTACCTTAGGTCGTCATGGCAACCGTTGCTATTCCATTCCATGCTTGAGGGATCTACAGCACCGAAATGGGCCATGGCTTGGTGGTAGGTGTGAGGGTTGGGGTTCGTACAGGAACTGACCCTCTTGCAACCATATATAAAGACGGTTATTTTCGGAAGATGGACTTTCTTACGACAACATAATAAATTAGAAAACATTTTTACACTTTCTTAGAAACAATCATTTCATATATAAAATTTAACACTATCCCATTTATCTCATTAAACCTATAATTTCCTTTTTTTTTTTGGTTATCTCTTTTATTCAATTATCTCTTTATTCTTCTTAAATGTTATCTTTTATATTTGAACGCAAAACAAATATTGACATTTCATTTTTTTGACTTACTTTCATAATAAAACTTTTGCTTAATATCCGTCCCCAAACTACTTTGAACCAATGAATGGATTTTCATGAAACTTGGTCTGTAAATTTAAGGAAGAAACATTCTTTCTTTAGCATAGTTCTGGAGAAATCAGCACCTGAAGATGACGAAAATTCTGATCGAAAAGCTTAAAAAGACAATAAATTAATTCTCAATCCTGGCAAATAAGTAATTTTCAGATAGTCTTGAGTAATCCATTTTTCCATTCATTCTAAGTTTGCAGAAGATTTGATTTGATTAAAATAAATTAGATTTCGATGATCTAACTATTTGAGGATCAATTTAGACAAGTAAACAGACTGAAGATAACTTGATTGTTTCTTCACGTATACTTAAATCCAGAGACTTATAGGTTGTATTTTCACAGTTAAAAGTAAGAAACGAAAAATAAAAGAAATCACATTTTACGGAAAGTAAACTGCGGAAGTAGTTTTGTAAGAAAGTTAAAAGCTTTTTTTTTCCCAGAATTTTCTGTAGATTTTAAGATTTTATTCATTTTATGAATGTCGTAATATAATGATTTTTTTTAAAAAATCATTATTTAAATTAATGACATTCGAAAACTGTAAATTTATTTCTTTTCTTCAATTTCTATGTATTAACAGTTATAGTTATTATTATTCTTTCTTATATTTTCGTTAATCTTAATAATGTAACAATAAATAATAAAATCTAATTTTGATTATTTTTTCAAAGCCCTAAATGGAATAAATAAATGGAAATCCTGATGTAGCATCTTTTCCTAATCCTTATTTATTTGAAGGGAAGACAGTGTTTTACAATGTAATCTCTCATCTGTCAGATTTTTCTTTTGCTGAAGGCGGTTTTCTTAAGCTCTTCCAAAAGCAACCTCATAAAATAAATGGACATCGTGCAAGAGCAGAGAGTGTACATCACTGCACCAGCAACGGAGTGGAACCAGATGATTGGGAACCAAGAATATCCCAAAATAATGTCATAAGAATAGATATCTGAAAAATCATTATGCTTTAGCAGCATCAGAAACAATTAAATAAATAAATTCCCCAGACGTAGACTCAGAAATCACATGAAGATCATTTATTATAATTGAAGAATCTTCTAAACAATATATACATTCAAGTAACAACAAAAGAATGACGACATCCGGAATATATGGATAATGTATAGATTACAAAAATCCTTATCTGTGACTTTCTAATTGTTTCAACATTGTAAATCCCGTAGAAACAAAAGAATTTTATAACATTATACCATTATAAATCTTCTTTCTTCAATATTCTTGTAATATTCTGGCGATATTTCGCGAAATTTTATCATTTCGCTTTTTCAAGCCTTTTTCTTCAAAATAACTTCGAGTCTATCTCAACATTATTGAGTTTCCTTTTCAATACTAATACACTATAACATTATTGAATTTCTTTTTCAACAAAGTAACTTAATACTAATTGGCTATATCATTATAATCACGTTATTGAGTTATTATTGACATATTCAATTATTATGAGTTTCCTTTCCAATAAAAATATTACAAGAATATTGAAGAAAGAAGATTTCTAATGGTGTAATGTTATATTATATAAATAGAATACCGGTATCATAAGTTACAAAAGAATTTTATCTTATCTATGTAAAAACAAAACTCTTTTCAGTTTTAGAATTTCGGGAAGTATTGAAATAGTCGTATTTTTAGATAGAATCTGTACTAATCTATAATTAGTTATTTTCTTGAAATTTAAATTTCGTATCTAAGAAAAGCAAAAAGAGATCCAAATTTGATCAGGATAAAACGAAATTTGAATCACGATGCTAGAAATTTAACAAAAACATTTGGTTAACAGAAGATATACAATGGAAGAATTACTTTACAAAATACAAGCAGCTAATGGTATAGCCTAGCCTTTCACGTTTTAATTATTAATGCTATTATTACGTAAAGCCTACAAACTTAATTAGGAAATAATAAAAATAGCTGCCAATATTTTATCACTAAGTTGTTGTCCTTCCATATTTTCATATTATATTATAATTATTTTTTTTTGTGTAGGAAGTAATAAACAAGCTATATACCAAGAAGTTTACAGCACAATTTGAGATACATGAATGTTATGGAATATTTTTGCATGAAGTTTGATGAACGAGTCTTTGCCCAGACACAATTACAATTCCCAGTGAACATAATTCAATCTCATTCGTGTAATTTGGCAGAATCTTCTAAATGCTCAATAAAACCAAGTATATTATTCTTAGGGAGCAGTTTTATGCGGGATGGTAAATTCCAACGATTAAAGCCGTGATTTGTCCCAAGAGGTAATCATGGAGATATGGAGGTATCGCCATCTCAGCCAATTACTTCGGACGCAGATAACACACCTGAGCAACAAGGATTTCAACATTAAGACGAAGCACTTTTGCTAACGCAAGACATCATCGTTTAGAAGTAACTAATTGCTACAATTAACGAATGATTTTCAGAGGACATTTAAGGGCTCTAAAAGCTAAGATAGCAGCAGTTTACGACTATGCTGTGAGGCATTCCGGAGAATGATTCATAACAAAGAGTAATGCACAGAAGCTGGAGAATTCGTCAAAAATTTATATTATACAGCCTTCAAGAGTCTAGTTTAATCTTCATACACTAAAATGTGCACTAAAAATACAAAAAAATTCCATCTTTTTTTTTAACTATAAACAATACTTCAACAAGCTGTAAATACTATACTATGTTGCAATAATGATAACAATTGTTTTTTTTAAATGAGAATAGTATTATTAATAAATAAAACGTCTTCAAAGATAAATAAGATAAAAATAAGATAGCATTCCCAGTATTTATAGTTTAATGTAAATTTTGAAATATAATATGAATATTTTACTTCCCCAAATATGATTTATTGAAGTAAACAAAATTTGATATTTAGATATTAAGTTCATATTGTCTTGCAATTTTTAGGAATTTAATAGCAAAAAAATGAAAATTATATTCGTTAGATTAAACTACAGTACAAGGATAGGAAAGTACTTCCAAATATACAAAAGAAATATTGTATAAATGAAAGTTATCAAAATTGCATTATTCTAACTTCGCAAATATCATGTTGGTGTCACGAAACTTTTAAACAGAGCTAAGTTTTAATGCAAATTCTGGTGTGAAGATGTTTCAGTCTAAACAGAATGTCTTCGTCAGTGCTACATCATCGAAAATAAAATGGAATTTGCATTGACATGCAGTGGTTGTTTGATAAATGCGGTAAAGGACTGAAGGAAAGCAGCAGCCCTCTTTCCTATAATCTGCCCAACAAAAAGGTCAATGGTCACTTCTGACACAGCCTAACATTGCTTGATATACGAAGATACTGGATAACTTCCAAGCAAATGAATTTACTATTTTATCAGTATTGGAAGATAAATGTCGATAATCTTATCTCCATATCTCGGCGCCGTCATCATGTCAGCAGCAATCATAGAGAAATGTATAAGAGTACCCAATAAACTGTTTGTACAGATCTTTTTTTTTTTACTCAGTGATGTTTCTGCAGTCAATGGCTGTCATTTATTTGGCGACTTATTAAAAAAAAAGAAAAAAGTACTATTGTCATTCACCTTCTTACTAATCACTGTTACTTGGTCCAGTTCAGACGTCCATTGTGTTAGGGAGTGAAAAAGGTAAGGACTACACTGGTCAGTACAGATTATGGCTTCAAAGGTTAAAAATTGAAGAAAATGTAGTCTTAGTAGTCAAAATACAAACTAAGAAGTAGAAAACAGAATGAGCGTTCTCATTATTTAATTGTTTGGAGAAGAATATTTCTCATAATTTCCTTATATTAAGGCGAGATATAACGTTAACAAGACCGTGATAGATAGATTGATAGATAGACAAGTAATATACAAATATCTATCTCTTATACATTTATTATCTTTAAACACTATTTTGTTTAAGTTCGGTTATTTTCTGTCATTCTGCAAATTCTAAAGTTAGGATACATTCCATTTAGGCATCATATATCAGTGTACTTAATATAATAAAACTTTAGAGACCTCTTGAAATTCTTTAAGCTTCATTTACCCGATATTATTCTGAATTATTATGATTTGACAATTGCAAGTTATGTTACATCATTCACGAAGGCAAAAGTTACAACAAAATTTAATCTTTAAATAAATAATTATTCCTTTTTAAAAAGTAAACGACAAAAACTAAAAATTACTTACATATTTTTTAAATAAAGTTAGATAAAATGAAAAATTAAATTATTAAGTTTTAAAGAAAGAAAAAATAAAAATATCTAAATATAAAGTTTTGAAATAATTTTATTTCTTCAGATCTTGTTTGTTGCGTAATTTAAATATCCTCATAATTTGTGAAACTGATAAACATAAGTATTTCCTGTTAATTAAATGAACAACACAATATAATAACGGCCAAAATGTAAGTGACTCAAGGAGAAGACGTAGAATACTGATTGGTCTAATTGCCCCAATCTTAGAACACCTTAAAGTGAAGGCTGAGAAGTATCATCAAATACAGAAATAAAGAGTATCTAATCCGAGCCAGGAAGATTGCAATTAGTGGAAGACAGCAGAAGAATCGTGCAATGAATAGCAAAGAGGCACTGAGGACATCACCCACAGGGTCCGTGAACTCATGGGTACCGCCATAAGCAGTTAAATCAAGATATACCCCTTCAATGCTTCGAACCGGTTCGCAAAGGCGACGCCATGAAGTCAAATGATTAGGAAGAGATCTCGAGGAGCCACAAGTTCATTTTACGTTGATTGGACCAGTAAAATATCCTAACAAAGAAAGTTTTTAGTGCTGATCTCGTCTTGGTACCTGGATCCTTCACGTAAGTTAAAGGTGGACATGAAGAACTAAAGCTGCAGCATATTCTGCGAAATTTAAGATGACTTAGTTGAGTTTTTTTGATCCAATTTCTTAACAGTCCCATTGCGACGATATTTGAGGAGAACAAATGACGTCCACGTTAGAATCCCTCTATACTTCTGCGATAAAACGAAAGGTTACATTCAATCCTGACCAAAATGACCCTCAGCTGTCGTGGGACATCAGCTGTCGTGGAAGCTATGCTATACTGGGTATTCGATTTCTTAAATTTCTGAAAAGCAAAGGAATAAAGGCCGCGCTGTTACTTTAAGCTTAACTGTCTACATTAAGAGACTTCAAAAAATGAACGAACGCTGTTCTACATTATACATTGTTATAATAATAATAATTTTTTATTTATATGTTACTATTTCTTTTCAAATAATGTGGCTTTTCATTTATTGAAGCAGGATATCGTAAATGCCTTCCTTTGCAAATGCGACCTGAAGCTAAAACCGTCCAATAACAAAAAGTATTTATAAATTTGTATTAAAAATTTAAAATTTTCTTTTAATACATTTTTCACCATTCGACCACTTTGGTCGACCTTTGGACAGTTGCTCAACTCTACACCAGCCTCTTCCCAATACGCTGCTAGTTCCCGTGGCTACTGACTGTTTTCCACAGTTCTGTTTAATAATAGGCAGACGATCTCTCGATCGATTGGTAAAATTGTAATGGAGCTTTGTCTGAGGTTAATCCTTTATTTCATTAATCAATGAGGATTAAACATAACAAAGAATAAAAGAAACCTTGATCTCTGAAACGAAGGATGTGCATTCGAACGGGGGATTAGTGACTAAATACCATTTCGAAGCCATATTCTTATTATTCTTTTTATAATAATAATTAAGAGCTAATTGATAATCATCAATTATGATTCTGCTGTTGAATGCATCGCATTATCATCGCTTGTCATCATTATCATGTGATTAACCGATTAAAGGGTCAAGGAAAGATCCCAGAACTCATCAAATGGAATACATCTGTTGGTTCTAAAAAGAATTCTGTTAATAACAAGGACTTTGATGTTGTTAGTTGATCAGTGGTAAAATATCAACGAAGTTTTTCAATAGAAAAGTTTAATATTCATTTAATTTATAAAGGATTCTATTTTGTTCCATCACAATCTTTCAAATGAAATAATTTTAAAATTTAATTTCTTTATTAGACTTCTGCTCGTAGTTAATGTTATTTTATTCTTTAATTAGAGTAAAGGATTAAATTAGGATCCTAAATCAACTATTTTTCGGTTAAGGGAACGTTCATGAAAAATTTGATACTTTTCACTGATTTTTTATTTTTAGAGAACTTGTACAGATTGAACTGGATTCAAGAATTCTGCTTTTGTGTTTTTTTTTTGTTTTATCAGTGTTTTATTGAGCATAATAAAAGATTGCGAAGTAAATAACATTCAGGGCGTATTTTAACCGGCAGAAGATCAACGCAATATCGATGTCATGGATGTTAAAGCTATCAATAAAATGTGGCGATTTTCTTTTTTTTTATACTAAAAAGAATTTCAGGACACATTTTTACATTTAAAATTATTTTTTTAATTAAAAAGGGTAAAAAAAAAACCTATCAGTACAGTTTCGGCCTGTTCATACATTCAGCTGATGATGGTCACGTGGTGAACGGACCGAAACTGTCTTGACAGGTTTTTTTTATCCTTTTTTAATTAAAAGTAATTTTAAATGTAAATGTGTGTAAAAGTGAAGTTTTTCTTTTTTTTTAATTTCATCTCAAGAGTTGAAAATTTACATAAGCACGAATTTTCAATAAAGTTGGAATTACTTGTCAGTAGCAGGAACTTCTATTAAGAATAGATTTCAGCGGGAAACCTAAAATGTAGGTAAGGAGATAGTTCAGCCTTATCCAGGATTCGAACTCAAGAATTCTATCCAAAACGATAGTTTGCTAGACCAACTCAAATCATTTCAGAAATTTAAAATGAAATTAATTTAAAATAACTTACGATTTCAGCAAAAATAGAAAAAACTTTCGTTACCTGAAAAGAAAAAGAAAAAGGAATGCTCTTTAATAAATTCTGAAGATATGTATAAGTTATTAATAAGAATAAATTATTATTAGTTTAAATTATATATTTTAAATATACATTAAATTAACACATTTGCATTTTTACAATCCTTAACACAAATATTTACTTCGTAACAAGCAATAAAAATATTTATTTTTACGTAATTACTACAAAAGTTGGTGTGCACCAACCACAATCAGACAGTATTTTACTGAATCGTTGATAACATGTCACATTTCTCAAAGATTGATTATTAACATTTAAATTCATTTCCGTTTACTTTTCGTATGCGGAAATATTTTTCAATCGCGGCTTTCATGAAAAGGTAAAAAAAAAAAAAAAACAAAAAAAAAACACGGGCCGAATTTTTCGCATGAAGATTAAGAATTTTCAAATAAATTAATCCTATCATTTGGGAATTTTTAGTTGAGTACATGTATCTAATTCATCGTCGAAATCACAGGAATCGAGTCGACGTCAGCCATCTTGAAAAAGGTGAACAACGCGGGGGCTGATGGGAGTTTTGTAATTGAGGAACCCGACTTAATGGTAAGCTAAATTTTGATGATTCAACAGCGACTTAACGACCGATAAATCTTGATTCACAGCCAATGTAGATTAAGAGGAGATTTGATTATCCTTCAATTTTAACGTAACTTGATGCACACCGCCCTTAGTCTTAAACGATATTTTCATAAATTTATCCTCAAAATAGAAATCGTTTAAAACCATTAATCACCATACTTCACTCTAACTTGCCAACCACAGGCGTATTTAAGGGGGGTCCTGGCTCTCCCGAAATCCCGAAATGTATAAAATAGTTAAAAATTGCCTACCTTATATTATTATTATATTATAAATGAAAAAGGAGGACGCAAATAAATTGAAGGAAAAAAAATGTTAAATCTGTTCAACCAAAAAAAAAAAAAAGTTTTAAACTTTACATATCAAAAACGAGGACATATTGCTCTTCAAACATCAAAAAGGAGGACAGAATTTACAAAAGGAGGACATTTAGGAGGACACTTCTCAAGGGAGGACAGAGCTTCAAAAAGGAGGACGGTTGGTCACCTTACTTATATAAGCACGAGTAATGTTTAGTTTAAAAAACAATAAGCTAAAATACACAACGTTTCCGACCACTCTGCTGTTTAAGGTCCATTTTCAAGTGTTGTATTAAAAATTTAAAACTTAAAACTTTAAAATCATCCTCCAGTACTGGATTAGTTTTTTAAAAATGGACTTGAAAATGGACCTTAAATAGCAGAATGGTCGGAAACGTTGTGTATTTTAGCTTGTTGTTTTTTAAACTAAACATTACTCGTGCTTATATAAGGTAAGCAATTTTTAATTTGTAATCAGCATGTTTTTTAACAAAAATGTATAAATTAGGTTTAAATTACATCTTGTTTGGTTGGATGTCTATTATGAGGACCTGAAATTTTGAAGACGACCTTTTGTTTTTGTTTTGCTGTTGGAAGTCGTCTTCCTAACTTGTTCTCTCTCTCCACCGAAATAAAATCTTGTAAAAGACCCTATTGCATCGTTAGTATTATTACGTAATTTCTTTGAGATTATAGAAAGGAAGAATGTATTTATATTTATTTATCTTTAATTATTACAAAGCTTATCTTAATATCTCTAGGACAGATTCGTATTTTCAGATCTGTTTACAAACAGTCACCATTTACCTGGAACCTTTAGAGAAGACCTTAAATATTTCGTAATATAAGGATTATTATTTTATTGCTAAAAGTATATATGACCTATAAAAAGGCAACTAGTTTTCCAAAATACTACCAATTAGAAGTATGCTCTAAAATTACACTTATGAAAGCCATAATTACAACAGCAAAGTTATATAAATAAAAAAAGTTATAATATATTACTTTACACATAAACATTAAATTACTAATATCATTTCATAATAAGAGTCGAAATTAGTTTATTTCTATTTTTAAATTATTTAACCGTTCTCTTTATCAAGAATTAATACTAAGCAATTTCCAAAAGAAACTAATTTTTAAAGATCAAATTTATTTC
>JAFIDM010005346.1:7166599-7215673 GCA_023159025.1 Thereuonema tuberculata
TTTTTTTTTTACATTAAACTCTTTCCCTAAAGTTGATCTAGACTCAGAAGACGCACAAGTTCTTAGAATTCAGGGAGAAACTTTTCAAATTTTTTGAAAGGGTCAGTGGAAAAAGGATTAACCAAAAAACATGCCAAGTTATATTATCATACATCTAATTGAATGCCAAGGCTATTTTAAAACAGATATACCAAGATTACTAGAAGAAAACTAAGTTTTGAGGTCATTCAAGTGGGCTTTTTTTCTAATCAATCATATATCTTTAATAACAATTGCCTTACCAACTTCAAAATCGATGTATCATTAACCAATGATAGTAAGTTTCTAGCGTTTTTGTGTTATTTTTGTGTTCCTGTATCCTTAGAATGTGGGAGGCTTCTATATTAATAGCCTTCACACATATATGTCTGAACCAATAGGAAGGTTAAATTTGCTACTATTTATGTAGATTTACAATTGCAGGTTTCTAATATATCTTCATTTTGATTTATCGCTAATGTGGGACTTTAATGGCATCGTATTTCTGGCATTTTTTTTGCCTAACCCAAAAATTCAAACGAAATAATCTTTTTATTTTTTTTATAATCAAAATGTTTTTTTTTTTTATTTTTCAATGTAAAATTCCAAAAAAGTTCAAAATATATTTTGATTTTTGTAGATTAATTTTGAATAATGTAAACATTTACAAATCTTTAGAAAATACTTTTTGATCAACTTCTTTTTTTTTCACTCGCTTGAATTTTTCAAAAAATTTCTGAATATAATATTTTTCTTTAAATAATAATATTTTTATTTAGATCTCCATTTAACTTCATATATTTTAGAAGTCTTACATTTTGGCTTCAGAAATGAAATTTTACTTCAAATCTGTTACAAAACATCAATTTATGAAATACGTTTATACGTTTAAAAGCTCTCCGATTCTTATAATGATCTGTAAGCATAAGATTTTTTTTAATAAATGATGCTAAAACCTTTAAAAAAGAATTAAATGTCTTTTCGAAAAAAAATTCTAGATTAAAATTATATACAAATTGCTAGATTAAATAGAATACTATTAGTTTATAATACTATCAGGACCATATAAGTAAAAAAAAAGTATAACATAAAGTAGATAAATATAGCAATGCATTTATAAAAAAAGAATCCCAGTTTTTTTTGTTTTTTTTTTAATTTCAGCTACATATATTGAATTTTTTCTTAAAATTTAAAGAAATGTAAATACAGTTTTTATTTAGATTTTATTTTTTTATCCTCATTTTCCGTTTTTGATATACTTTTAATAACAACTTTAGATTTCTAGAATTTTAATTTTTCTTATTTTCTTTACATTTTTGCTGTTTTATTATTGTTATAATGTATGCTTAGAAATGTATTTTTCTTTGTAAATAATTTGATTTTTTGTGTGTGTGTTTTTTTACCTGATAATGTTATCTGTGGTATTTTCTGGATTTAATTACATCTACAGTATTCATCGTATAGAAACTTATCTTACACAGTAACTTGTATGTTAAAATTTTATAATAAGAATTGATTTGTTTCAAGAAATAATCTTGACTAATGATGGTAAATTAATTGCTTTGTGGACGTATTTTGAAATCGTATTTGGCTGTTTTCAATTCCTTTCAATTAATAATCTGAAATATATCTTGTTTGTATTTCCTTGTATTGATTTATTTTCTAATTTTAAGAGAAGTATACGCCTGATGATATATTATCGGGAATCTGTTGTATCATAAAAAGCAATTTATTCCCGTTGGTTTTTATCGGTTGTTGTTTTGTCCTTTGCCTGGTAACAGTTACTTCCTTTCGGCAAAAAGGGTCGTTAATTCCACGACGTTTCCGCCGAGTGAAGATCCATTTCCACTGGAGGGTGGAGGACGTTTCTGCAGGTGTGTTTGTCTACAGCATCTGCAAAATAGTCCAATTGTCAACATGTCTTCCTCTTTCCTTGAGGATTTATCCAAACTGAAGAACGTGTCTCATCCCACCCCCGCGTCACTGTTTGCACTTGGGCCAACGTTGTCTGTTTTATGGATGCATTAGCAAAAGTGAATGACATCACAGTAAACACTTTCAGCTGCAGGAATTTCAGGACGGATTACGAAGCCTCAATTCAATATCCAGTCCTTATTTTTTGTATTAATTGTTTAGAAACTTAAAAATTTCAAATTATTTAATCACTATTTATAGCAATCTCTTAAATATCTTGTGTATTATAATTTAACGAGACTATTAATTAATTAATAATAATAATAATTTAGTAATGTGATAAGTTAACTAAAGTTGTTGATTTAAGCCTTTGTAAATAGACGGATGCCTGATTTCTTTATTTGCTTTTAACCATCGATTTCGAAACCAGAAGTAGCAAGTTTTTACTGGGAATTAAACCTCATTTGTAAATATTCATTACATAAATAAATCATTACTTTATTTTACAGAAGTGTTGTTTAAAAGTTTAACAATGTTTTTCGTCATCAGTAATTTATCAGAAAATGTCTGCCTTCCTGAGTCAATTGGGTCGGTTTACATTTAGATCATGTCCATCTATCTTAGCAACTATCCAAATATTATTCAATTGTTTGAGATAGGTATTTTTCAAATTATTCATTTGCAAAGAAGAAATTTTCCCCTAATATCAAATATTTTCAGTTCTATTGTCTTTGCAAGGTATAATAAATTTACTTTATACTAACTATTGGTTTAAAAGAAAGCGAGATTCCCTATCGACATTTCAGTAAAATTATGAGTAATAAAAATATAAAAGCTTAATTATTAATTGTTATATTTACATAGATTTATGTCATTTTAATGAATTGTTGTACAGTATACTCTCGATATCTCGAACTTCGATATCTCGAAAACCTTGATATGTCGAAAAATTATTTTTCCCCTTGATATTACATATTCATCTAATGTTAATTTTAGTTTTTATGTCGATGAGTTTTCAGTCAAAATCTTGTTATGTCGAATATTTTTCGAATTTGCCGCTATTTTTCGAATAGAAAAATTGGTTGAACAACAATTTCAAAAGATATGTCGCCAGATCACGATAAAGGGCTTTTTTAAGAAATTCTAGCAATATAAGTTCATTGTATTTTACTAATTCTTTTCAATTTAATGTAATTATTTTCGACTACTTTAAAAAATTAAAATTATCATTGCTGTATTTAGACTTATTGTCAACTAACATTACATATTTATACGTATTCTCATCTATCAAGACTCTAATATTTAGAATATTATTCCGTATCTTTTGTTTTTACGTGAATTTTTATGCTTTGGTTATGACCTTGTAATCTCGAAAACTCGCTATCTTGAATTTTTTTCAGCATCCCTTCGACTTCGAGATATCGAGAGTATACTGTATACATCTAAATTTAATTGATTCGTAAAAAAAAAGTTGTAGTTACGATATACTATTACTTGTATATTGTTAAATTTAAATTTGACTGTAGAGATTATGAACGAAATTCTGAGAGGAAGAGGAAAAAGATTTTCTGTCCTCTCTTAACCTGAAGAAGTTTCCTGTATAAGGAAATGAAATATCGTATTGTATCAAAGAAGATATTAAGTGAAATAGCGTCGACTGAATGACTATATATATTATTTAAGAAATATTGTAGGAATTATGAAGTTAGCTGCATTTCTTTTGTTTGAAAGTCTTTTACGAAAACGTAGAGACGAAAGCCTGGGTTTTAGGCTTTCCGCGTATTTCACTTCGTTCCATCCTTCAAAACAACGATATCGTGGTTTTGAAAGGACAACAGTTCCGCTGAATTAACACCGTCGACAGAATTGGTTAACAAGGTAGTTAAGGAACTCATACATATTCATGGATCTAGCAACGCGTTGTTGACGTTAATATTTATTTCAGTGATAAGGAAACTTGTTTGTTAGAACTGACTCTCGTGATTTTAGATATCAACGGAAATTCAGAACACAGTAAATGACACCTGAGCAGATATTTTTGGCAGAAATGACTTAATGTTTAGCAGACAAAAAAAGGGAGAAAATAAAGAGTTTTAAATGCCATTTTGAATCGAAATAGGCATTTCGGTACTTTCGTCGTTCATAGATTTGTGATCACGATAACTAAGAGACTGCGTATCCTAGAAAGCTGAAATTTTATGTAAATTTTAACTAGAAAAATTCCTTTTGATTGGCGACTACATCGGATCAATATATAAGAAGCTAGAAGCAAAAATCTCAAAATATGTTGTTTTTAAAACTGTATAATCTAAGTAATTCAAAACTATATATCCAACTAAGCTGAAATTTTATAGGAATGTACTGCTGCGCTTACGATAAACGCATCAACTAAGGTTTTTGGCGAAATTGAGTTATATATATATTTGACATCAGGAAAACGAGATCTACAACTTTCTCAAAGTGAAATTGCATGATTTGTTTTGGTACAACATTCATGTTGGTATCTCTTGTAGTTCCGGAGATACAAACAATATAAAAATAAAAACTTTAAATGTGCTTTTCTTGAAAAGTGTCAAAACCTAGTTAGTGCGTTTATCGTAAGCGCGGCAGTGTATATCATTTTACAACTAAGCTTCCTGAAGATTCCTGATTGGTAAAAATTGGAACCCCCCGTCATCAGGAACTATGATAAGACATCCCATATTTTTTAAGTTGTGTCGCGTTGTTCCGATGAATTTAATACGGAACGCTTAACTTTCAAGATAACTATTTATCCGAATTCCTTAGTTTTATTGTCAATCGTTGAGAACGTGAGAAACTGTGAAGAGATAAAAATATTTTCACTTTAATCGTCTGTATTGAACAACATTGAATCATTCGTCGAGTGTTTCTGCACCGTAAAGTTATGAACATGTTTTCAACAATGGATATTAAGCTCGCAGTTTAGAGATTGATTAGTTACTAAGAACACCTTATTCATGAACTTAATTCAATCTACAGAAACACTTCCTTTATCTCATTATATAATTGCAAATAATCAAATTTATAGACAAATGTATGAATTTGCATGAGAAAATAAAATAGTATTATTATTTTAATGTTGTGACTATTGTGAAGAGTAATTAATTAATTAAGTAATTCAAGTAATAAAGTGTTGATTGAATTTCTCCGCTACATTAAAGTGCTCCGTATTTTTATTTTCAAAAGCTGATCATCCTAAATGAAGTGCCAAAAACCTCAATATAGTAAATTAAGAACTCTTACTAATGAACAGATATTTTTTTTTTTTAGTGATATTATTCTTAACCTTTGATGCGCTTTTAACTTGCCACGGCGATCGGAACTTGTTTTTTATTTTATGTAACCAAATTGATAAAATTAGTAGATTTTTTTTTTGTAATTATAGTTTTCAGAAAGATAAAGATCTTTTCAGAAAGATAAAGTACTGAATAGAATAGGAGTAAAAGAATTAATTGTTAAATTAAATTAAAGGAATGTCTTAACACCACTGAGTATCAATTGTTCCGTAGTAAAGTCATTATATATTTTTTTTAATATTTTTACTTAATGTTTACGATTCCAGATTATTATTCTACTGCTGTAAGTGGACTAGAAACTCTTAACAAGAATGTTATCATAAAAAATGACAGCAGAAACCAAAATTTACATTGCTTTTACGAACTCGAATTAGGTTTAAAAATTCTTAAGTTTAAAATTCCCAGAATTTTACGATAATGAAGTAATTTTTAGTTTTCTCTCGAAGTATAGCAATAGGAAAATTGAAATTGATTTCAAAGCTTGAGGAAACAAAACATAATACAAAAAGCTTGAACTCTCCAATAGTTCAATGAATAATTGCAGAAATCTGTAGTTGTAAAGTTAAATGAGCAAAAAAGTTTCTACTCTTGTAAGAGATAAGGCTATCAGCAATGCATTATTCAGATGAATAAACAAATAATTTATTGCAGTAACCTTTTCACAAGGTTGCAATGGTTCCGAATGAAGCCCGAGGAGATCTTGGAAGAGCACTGCTTTTCTAACCGTAAACAAATATTTATTCAACGGCAAAGAAAGCTTGGACAGCATCGCCTGCAGCCGCTCTAATGCCTTGCCTGATTCCGAAGTTAAAACCAAAATAAATAAATACGACTCTTTGGATACCACAAAGAGACAACCTTTTAATTCCAAAGTATGAATTTGAATCGATAGAATTCTAAAACTACAGAGGAACAGAACCAAAAATAACTGAAGGAATCTACAGGGTTTTTAAATGGAACAGAAAGCCACCTATCCCCTTTTATGAGGATTTAATTTGTTTTAAAGAATCGAAAGATCGAGACAATAAATAACTTTAAAACTAAAAAACGCAAGAAAAAAACGAAAGGTATAAAAATTTACGAGTCATTTATATATTTAAACAATTTAAAATTACATATATATAATTTATATGTTATTAAGAGTTTATGTACCGTATATGCTCCAATAGAGGCCCCCGGCGTTTTTTCCAAAACTAGCCTCGGTTCCCGGCGCTTAATAGAGACCGGCTGCTATTAGAGGCCGGCCATTATTAACAAAAACCTTTAGAACGCAATATTTTTACTCATAAATACCGGCTAATATTACAAACAGCTTCTTTATTTGAATTTCACATGCTACATAAGACTGTAAAGATAAATGGCAATGTTTTTCTGTACTTTTCGCTGCTTTTCTTCGTCCGAATCCGCAATGACGGGCGGCCGCCTCACCGGAAGTTTCTTCGCATATTCCACCGCGCAATGTCAAATGACCGTTTCGGCGGCATTTTGTAAGGCAATGTACCGTAAGGCATTAAGCACGACTATAAAGATACGCACGCTTACACTAGTACCGGCAGGCAAATATCAAAGACCAGACTACTGTTAGAGACCGGCTACTATTTGGCCGTGTCCCCTCTGCAGCCCGGTGCTTATTAGAGACCGGCGACAATAAGAGCCTCGGCGTTTATTGGAGCATATACGATATTTAAATAATTTTTCATAAAAAGACAGTAAGATACGATTATGGTAATTTGTAAATCGCCTGTGTATTTAATCAGATGTTCCTCTTGTTGGCTTATGGGTGACCCGAAGACAGAGGCTCCGGTGATGCACTGTCGGGATTGTTGGATCACAGTGTGGGGGTATTATTTATACTAATGCGTGATCACAGTTACGAAAAATGATTACAATCATGAACACTCGAGAGTTGATTGTTGTAATGATGGCTGTGTTTTTTTTTTGTTTTTGTTTTTTTGATGGCTTAATTGTGAACATTATAATTCAAGAATTCGTCTTTCGATCATTGGATCTTCACAGTGATGTAATTACCTAGACATATAAGATAAAATAATATGTGACCTGAAGGTGTAGATATGAAAATATCTAAACCAAACAAGTAAAGTTTGTTAGTCGTGGTTATCGATGTGAAGATGTAACGTAACTGTGAATGTAGGTGAAGTTAAGAACTTTGGTAGAAGCATAGAACGAAAAATAAGATAAAAAATGGATTAAATAAATTATCACTTAAATATCAGGCGCACCAATTTTTTGTTCTATGCTTGTATCATGGTTTATTACTCCTGCAGATAAAAATAATGTTACTATTAGTAAATTAGGTATCTAACAGTCACTAGTTGGTCTGATTAAACAGTCTTAAAGCTATCTTTCGTTTAATCAAATAGAAAGAAACTCGGTCTCCATTCTATAGAGGGCTGGGTAGACCCAGAGGAAATAACCTGGGAAAAAATCGCCGTTCTTCTCTGGATATTGAACTCTGCTTCTTCAGGCGGCAGTGCAGTGGGTTTACCACTGCTACTGGGCTACGTACGAAACGTTAACGAAATTTGTCTGAAGTCAATTACTTATAAAAAATCTCTCGAAGAGGACAACAGGAAGGGAAAAAATGAACCACAGAAGGGAAATTTTTTTATTAAGAATAATTAATAATAATAAAAAATAATTATTTCCTAATTATAAAGATAGTCACTTCTCTGATATATTTCCTTTAACATTGGTAATATTTCGCGGAATTTATATCATTCGGCTTTTTCAAACCTTTTTTTTAAAAAATAACAATGAGTAACTTCCAATACATGTCTTAATATTAATACAATCATGCATAATACAGATATATTATCTTGTCATTATTATAAAATAATCATATGCTCTTTCCAATAAATGAAAAATGTTAACAAAACAAAGTCACTTCATTAACATATATATCTTTGTGATGTATGTAGATTTTAAGATTAATTGTTTACAATTAACAAATTAGTTATGTAAATTTATGGTAACCTAAGTACCTACTCAGATTATATCTTTATAACCTTAATATTATTTGTAATATTAAAATAAATGTTTTTCTTATCGAAAAAACAAACAGCTACTTTTAAGTCTTAAAATTTTAACTGTCACTATATTGTATTTTTTTTTTAATTTGTACGTTTATTTTTGTTCATTTTCTTTCTTTTTATTACATTGTTACATCAAAGTCTGATTATTTTACAACTGGTTTATGTTTAGTTACTTTTGTTGCTGGATATTGCTATTTTCCAAGGTTTTTATGCTTTTTTAAATAAAAAAATAAGTACGAATGTGCTCTCCTATATATTTGAATATATTTAATATTTAATAAATACAGAAACTGAAATTCAATATTTCAATATGCTTCCGTTTCTCTTATTCTAAGGAAAAAAAAACCCAAAAACATTCGAATAGAATGTCATAGGGATCGGAATTCCGTGATAAAAGCAAGTGAACATGAAACGACTGAAATGGAAGCGTCATTTGACGGAGGAAGGACATCCTAAGTCGAGGGTGGACCATTCCTTAAAAGTGCAACAAAGAGGGAGGAGAGCATCTCGAATGTCACATGTGAACTGAAAGAATAGAAGCTGCCCTTTGCAACCGACATTAAATGCAAAACCACACACCAAGCACTTGATGCACGCAACAGATAAGACCTGCTTCTACAGAATTTAACTTACAACCTCGTAAAGACCAGGCAAGCTTCTGATATTTAGAGCACTGCTACTGCTGAATTTTCCTCAGTTCCTTGAAGCAGAAAAATGTTAGAGATATCAGACCTTTTTCTCTCTGGCAGAACCTATAACTTTCAATCCATCGACTTCAACATTGCTTTATTTCCTAAGTCCAAGATATTTTTTAAAATCTTGAAATATATTAAGATGCTTATCAAATTGAATATAAAATCTAGTTACTTCGCAAATATCCATCGCATTAAGACTGAACATGAAGTGTCATTAGCAGTAGCGTTCGAAAATTAAACTTGTAAGAATTTTAAATAAAAACTTTTACCTACTTTAATCCTAATCAGCAGAATTAGCTTTCAAATATATCTTTGATGATGACATTACTCCAATGAATTGGAAGAGACATTACTCTCATTTACTGCATTTTCCTAACATCCATCTGGATTTTAAGATACACATCTAAGATACATACACTGGTCAAAAAAAAAATACTAATATTTATCTCCTTTAACTTAAAAATTCGTAATATTTGGACTGTTTGTGTATGTCTCCAATTTTTCATTTTAAAACGGTTAAGATAATGAATTATTTATTTTCTTATATATATCCTCAGAACTTTTTAATGCGCCCTCTTAAAGAAACTCGTTATATTTTGCGAATAGATCATAGTTTACAATTCTTTAAAGTTTGTTCGACAAATTACTTAAACATTCTTATTTATATAGTATTGTTGCAGCAAAACTTCTTCTGATAAGGGCCAGAACTTAAAATAGAGTTTCGATTTCATTTCACAGAACACTGTTATTTCTTTTTCTTTCCATCTGCTAAGAATATTGTTAACAAATTATTATTTGAGGAATGAGGAAAGAAAGAGTAAATGTATTTTAATCAGATTACCTATTAGATTACCTATAAATACGGTAAGAATCGTTTCAGAGTGATGTGTAGACACAAACAGAAATCTTGAATACTAACACTGCCTGCTGAGTCAATTAGGCCTTTAGGCAATACATCCTTCAAGTGTAAACTAAATTTTACAATACTAACACATTTTATTTTGGAAGTGGAAAAGCACGTTGTACTTTAACTTGTCTTCGGGAATCTGGTTCTATGATGAGATTCTGGCCTCACCGCATAATACGTCGAGTTCCGGATCTGTCAGGCCAAAGTACCGGTTGACAAGGAAATGACATATTTTCGTTTATTATGCTGTTCCCTCCGTCCAACACCAGGAAGGTTTAATTTTTCATTCATAGAAGACTCCCCGGTGAGAGCTCCAATGCCGCAGTAATGGACCACAGATCGACAGACGAAGGGATCAAATGGCAGCAGTCTTTAGGGGGAAAAAATACAAGCAAACAAGTAGAGTTGAACAAATCAATAAGCCCTACATAATACCAGAGGTTTTATGACACTTCGTTATCACTTTAAAATGATTTTGGATTTTAGATGGAATTAATTGAGCAGACTAATTTATCTCCAAAATATTTGCTGTATTTGGCTCCAAAATTCAAAATGTTTTACATTCCATCTCGATTTTCGGAAGAACTTTCTCTTCTTGATATAAAATGTTTATAGGTTACGAGATTTTTCCTTAATTTCATATTCTTTTTTCTTATCCTTCTACATTTTTCACATTTATTCAACATCTATTAAAACTCAGAACTGTATTTAAAATTGTTACAGTGCAAGGGTATTTTAATCCGTAATGTATATATCAACATTTTCACATATTAATATTATTCAACATATTATTCCAAGACGATTTTTGTTACTTTTTAGGATTTGAACAATTTCTCTAGCAAAAATGAAATTTACATTAAAAAAGAGCTTTTTTAATGATTTAAATACATAAATAACTACAGAGAAACGATTCATTTAGTGATTTATGCTACTTTAATATCTTAAATACGAATTTCCTTGGCCCGGTAACTCAAGTGGTGGTAAAGCACTTGATAGCGACCTGGAGGAGTCGGGCTCGTTCTCTGATGGTCAACAGAGATTTTTTTCCTTGGTTCTTTCTCCTCCAGACAGTTTCACTGAACCTTGTGTCAAATAATGGATATCACCTTTCTTTCCGAATGGCTAAAGATGGCCGGAGTCGGGCCCCAAATAGGCCTGTCTTGGTGTACTTTCATAAGAGCTTATATTTATGTAAGTTTATATAAGGATTTTTAAGTCTGAAATTAAGATTTCTTTTATTAAAAGATTCCTGGAAGGAAATACCAAGAATATTCATAGTAACTTAAAACAAAATGAACCAAATTAATAATTAAAAAACAAGCTGATAACCTGATTCATAAAATTAAAAATACATCTTTTAATTTTCCGTTAATGAAAATTCTTAATCTTTTTTTTTTCTATAAAATTTAAGATGTTTATGAAATTAATAAATATCAATGAGGGAGACGATGTTTATGAAATTGTTTCCAAATGACTAAAAATTCCATTACTTAAAATTTTGAATATTGCAATAAAACTGTAATTTACTTCTGTACGAATCTGGTAATTTCTGTAGATGTTACAAGGCGGAAAAAGAAAATAATATTTTTAACTCAGCTTATATGTCTCATTAGAAAGACAATCATACGGAATAAAACCGAAGATTGAAAAAAGTAAATAAACAAACGGAAATGTCGAAACTCATAATAATATTGGAACCGAAATTCTTTCTAAATTAACAATGTATATTTTACTTTCAATCCCATCAATTCTTGTGTCTTATTCATTTTCTGGGTTTTTTTTTCCCTCTTTTACGCGACTTAGGCTGTTGATGAGTTAAACAAAATTGAAACAGATTCTTCATGACTATACATATTACTGTAAACCCATCAGAAAAAGACCCTTAAGAATTTCCTTTTGTACTCCAATTTGTACTTAACCAATGACCTCCACACTCTATACAAATTTGTTTGTCCGGTTGGTTATTTGGTTATTCGCTAAGAATTCGGATTTCGCTAAAATTGGCACGTCATTAATTAGAACGTGAATAGTTTGGTTCCGATTCGATCACATTACCGGACCTACACTCAAAAATTGATCGAATCACTAATGACGCGTTAGGAACAAGACGAACGAGAAAATTTAATTATTTTGATTTCAATCACAACAACGCTGTTAAGATAATACGTAAATGGATGGCCTATTGACTTGTTATTTAGTATCTTCTATACGCCGAGCAACGTCGGCTTCTTACCGCTAATCAACTATAATTATTGAATGTAATACTATGCTTCTGCGTATTCAAGTGGAAACTTTCCTGACCTTCTCTATTTCCTAGGAATTAAAGTTCAGAATTTCTAGTTCCATTTAGCTCAACATTGCTATGTATTCAGTTTCCATGTTAGTTTCTTATGACAAGTAACACAATTGTGGGCTTATTTTAATTGCAGTCTTTCTTATACTATCTGTAATCCCTGAAATTGTTTTTCTTAACTGCTCATGCTTCCGTCCATTGGTTAAAATACATCGATTTAATGATTTTTACAACGCAGTATTGATGTTACCTAAGTTTTTAAAGTTCATTTCATTTAACAGAGTTTACTCAACATAGATTCAAAATTTAATAACAACTTTATAAATTAATTTAGTATGAATTTGAAAGCCCAACGAAAGCAATTAATAAATTACAAAGTAAGACATTAATTTCATTGTCAGATTTCGTAATTTATTAATATTTTATGCGTGTCGCGATAATGAAATCTTACTTGTTGATTTCACTGTTAAGTTTTCATCATCCCCTACACATGACATGATATATTTTCTATGAATAATGATTTACGTCTATAAAAAATGGAGACTTTAAAAAACTTGAATGTGAAGGGTAGTGAAGCGTTTGGAGAACTGTAGGAGGGCGAACAGTTCCATCTGGCCTCGAGTAAAGCACTTTGATGGTAGAATGATCCTAGTAGGGGGTCAGTCGTGATTGTCCTGCTTCCGAACAGGGGTCCTTTTGTTGCCAGAACCCGATGGGAAATACTATTTATCGACAGAATGATTCAGGTCCCCATCTGTTCCGAGTTCTGTGTTGATCACCATTTGTATTTGCAATATTAAAATAACAAAAGGATTCACAGATACAACAACAACTGAATGTCCAACAATAGGACCTAAGTAATTGTCAACTAGGATATGTTTTGGTAAACAGAAGGACAAGGTTCTAATAGCTTCGTAAATGCGATTTAATAAGAAATGGAATTTGTTGACTGTTTTAAGCTACTTTATAGGAATAAAATAAACCTTCAGGTATTTATGTCTAACTTCTATATTTTGTAAACAGTTATAGATATTAAAATCTAGAAACATGTCATAAACTAATAATAAACTTTCTTAGGTCTCATGAAATACTAAGTACTCAGCACTGATTAATAAATATTTTTTATTTTAAGTTTTCAAAATTGAGAAAAATACTTTACATTCTGTATATTCAAAAATAAAAGACTTGTACCGATGTACAAATACATTGTATTTTGCCAGATGCTATATGCTATACATTGTCAAACAATGGCAAGTTAATCTAACAATGAACTTAGATGACGAGTTTATGTCTCGCAGGTTTTAAACTATAATTCAACCTGAATCTGAATTTCGCTTAATATCCAGATGACTAAATTTCTAGAGCTTTTCATTATAAAAGTGAAAACGAAGTTCTTGAATCTACAAGATTTGCAAAATCCTCAGTTTTGATTCCCAATAGAGCAAGGACTAAATTTTTGATATGTTTTTACATCAGTTTCATTGAAGATGTCAATATTGAAGTTCTTGTAACATTTCTTAGCTGCTGATCAGATAAATATTTACACTCTGTCAAACTAGATTTGACTTCATGGAAATATAAACATACATATAAGCTTTAAATAATCTTAAATAACCTGATTGTAACTAAAAGGGTCAACAATATTTATTTCTTTAGAGACATACAGCAAAAAGGATTGAAAAGCTGTTACAGAGCTGAATTCTTAGCATAACTATGAATGAATTTAAGAAAGTTTAGAATAAAACGTAAATTTTGTAGAAACAAACTTACAACAAATTACTTAAAAAAAGTTCTACATTCCGTCTCAGGAATAACGTGTAGGAATTCATCACAATGTTGGAAATAACATGGTTCAATTCAATGGAGTTTTATTATCAAATTTATAGCGTCCTGAATGCTTTTGTTTGCTTTTTGGTCAGTTAATGAATGTTACAGTATTATTCTTTTATGTAAAGAAAATTTGAATTGGTTTTCCTCTAATCAAATAACAGGAAACTTTCACAACAATTAAAAGTTAGGAGTGGGAAGGATTTGTGACATCACTGACATAATTTCACTATAAAAAAAAAATGAAATAAATATAGTCACCCTTTCAATATTTTCTGAATTCGCTGCTATGGACGATATTCAGTATATGCTGGACATAGAGAGAGTATTGCAAGAATAGTTTATAATTTTGGTAGAAGGTAAAATTCTCGTATCATCTAATGCTATAAGCTCTCGAGTGATTAGCAAAAGCATTTAATTATACCAAACAGATAATACTATGTTGTTGGTTTTGTAATTTTAGTTACATAAATTCATCTCGTTTTTCTTTTTTGTTGAGAACAAAGATATGCATTGCAGTTGACATTCATACATAAATACTAAAATATATGATTACTAAATGACCTCCGAAAATCTACTGGCATACAAGTGGCATATAGGAAAGGATAAAAAAAAATCCCCAAAAGTTCATTCGAAATTGGACTATGTCAGAAAGTAACTGCTGACCTAAATGAAAAATCCCCCAAACAAACAAGAAATACTTACTAAATATTGAATAAAACAATAAAAACAAAGCAACTCTAAGGATTAAATTAATAACGAATAGTAACACAGTTGAAAAAAACTCTTATTAAAACAGTTTTAATGTGTCGGATTACAAAATACACGTTGCGGATAAGAATCAGTTCAAAAAGATTTAAAATTTCCGTTAGTTCACTAAAGATTAAAGATAGATTATTTCATGTTTATCCGAAAATAAAAAAAAAGGAAAAATAATGCTATTACATGGATTCGTAATCCTTGAATTAATATAATTTCTGCTCTTCTAGTATCATGAGATACTTGAATTTATTCGTTTTGTTTTTGTCTTATCTTTCCTTTCCTCATAACGATCTCTGACTCTTCAAAAAATCATTTACAACAAAGTGGAAAGCAGATAGGGAGTTTCACTAACGCTAACAACATTCAATTACCTTCAGTCTATCTCCGATTTCTGAGGACCTTGGCTAACAATGAAGCTTGTTTTCCTGCTTTAGATACCGTAACAACGAATTTTAATGAGCAACATTCATTCTTGAGGCGACCTGATAGAAAGAAGACCCACGACAATATGGTCTAAACAAGGTCTACCGAAATCTGAGACAAAATATAAATTAGATTACAACTGGCTTCCTGCAGCGAACTTAATTATAATTGTTCGTTAATATTTGCTGTTCAGAATCGCTTTTTATTATTCGTCTAAGAATTTTCACTATCTAAAAGTAAAAATTATTATTAAAAAATAACATTCTCAAAGTTACAATCTTACAACTTTTAAAGCCACTTTGAAAACCTCCATTTAAAATACGTACAATACTAAGAAAATTCTTTTACACAATAAGGAAACTTATTTTGTCAATATTTTCAAAGTAATAATTTTCTATTGAGAATTAGGCTTAAATATAAAAGGAGGTTTTAATTATATATTCCTTTATTAAATGCTGCCTTTTAATTAAATCATTAAGCACTTTAATTATCTTCTTTCGTTACAGTCGCACCGAAACAAAGAGAGCAGATCCCTTCCTTCGTTTCATTCTGTTTTTCAATTATTTATGGAGAAGAAAGAAATTATTAATGGATCACAGCAACGATCAGCAGAAATGGTCTGAGGCTGAAATAAGGCAAAGAAACTAACAATATATACACACCTGTAAGAGAAAAATCTTTAAAAATCATTATAAGAAACTATGATTAGAATAATATATACTGGAAATCTTATTTTGAAACAAATTTTAATAAGATAGTAGCTTCAATATCAAGAATACTTTTTGAAATGAATTACAGGCAACTATCGGTTTATGAAAGAAGACGTATGTTTTACGTTTTACGAGTATTGCTGAGCTTTTACCGTACATATCTTCTACTTTAGTAATTCCTTTAAAGCATTAAAACCATATTGTGAATACTATATTCGTATTTTGAATGGCCTAAATAATATGCTTTACTGTAATATATATATATACATATATAAAGCCGGACAGCGATGTTGAATTTGAAAAATTTGTTTCTGTGAAGGTATGGTATTGGCATTTCTCAAATTTCACATCCCTGTCCGGCTTTATGTAGTTTAGTAATGTAAGTTAACAATTCTTATATTCTATACTTTTTTTTAAATTGCAAAAGATATACATATATATATGTGGTTTATCGTATATATATATATATATATGCGTTATGATACATAACACAAAATAAAATAAAAGAATAAATAAAATGAGTTGTAACATAATACGTGAATATATATTCAGCTTTTACTCCTCAATGTCTTCATCAGAGTTCATATTTTCCACATAAATTCGTATGAATTGCGAAGTTCCTTAGATCGAATGTTTGTAAATCGAACATTCGTAAAGCGAGAGTTGCCTGTACAGGATTTTAAACAGCCTCGTTGATATATTTTGTTAATGCGCATGGGAACCCATCAAACTCGAAAATAATAAATTGAAGACAAATACCCTGCTAGCTACTCTTGATCAGAGTTCCTTTCCATGTGCTTTTCCTACACGTATAACACGTAAAAACAACGTTTCATACATACGTTGCATAGGAATGTGCTTGTGTATCTTTATTTGGTGGAAATATAAAAAGAAAAATAATTAACATGTTTCTTGTTATAATTATTACAGTTTTTAAATTAAGTCTTGCTGAGTATTTGATATTTATTTGCGTGTTTTTATGTAATATTATTTTGATAAATGCTTCCTGTAGTAGCCTAATTCATTAGCCAATTCGTCGTCCATTGCTTGTGAATACAAAATGGCCGTGGAAGGTGGCACCGGAAGTAGATGGTAAACGAAATCGTTCCCTTTTCATAATTTGCATTTTGAAAACTTCAACATTTCCGCTGACCTTTCACTAAATACAGAACTAAATAAATAAATACGAAGTGGACGAATCAAAACTTGAGGGAAAGGGGTGAGAAGTGAGGTGTTCATTGGTAGGAGCGTCGTGAATTGTAGGTTCCTGATGCCAAGTGATTAACACGAGTGAAAAAGACAAGGTGTGGAATTCCGTCGATGGAATGCTGGTGTCAGGGAATACAAACTGACACTTGGGAGCGCCACAAATCCCTCCTCGCCATCACAAGCCAACACAGATGAAAGATGCCTCTAAATATAACAACAAACTTTTTTAGGTTTTTGTTTTTTGAGCTTGAAAAATGCTTCCGAAATATGGTAAAGGATGATACAGAATGACTTAAAGGTATGTGTGGCTGAAATAAATCGACAGACTTCGATTTAGTAATGGATTATTCTTTTTGTTTTGAGGATAGGTTCTGAGATGAAGAAAACAAGAAACCAGAAATAAATTATAGGGATACTATTTCACATAAATGAGGATCATTTTTTAAGGCTTATTTATAGTCATTTCAAATAATCCTATACAATTGAGATATTTCAGAAGTTGTAAGTTATATCTTCGAAAATTATAAGAACATAAAAAATAGAACTTAATTTAAGTAAATCTTTTAAGCAAAAGTAAAAGAAAAACTGACTGCAAACATTAAAAAAAAGTCAATTTTTATATTACCAATATTATAATGTACTTTTTTTATAAGTACAATATTCATTCATATATGTATTGTTGGAAAGCTTACATTCTTTCATAAAAATTCTTTAAGAAAACAAATAAAAATTTATAAAATTAACCGGAAATAGCTTTAAAATCGTTTTTTTAACCTATTTTTTTAACCTATTTATTTATCTGTCTATAACTAAATATTAAAGCACTTCGTTCCATTTTACAGAAGTGAAACAAAAATGATCAGAATATGATTTTTTTTTTATTATTATTATTTCCCTTCATGTAATTTTTTTTTTTTTTTTTTTACATTTTTCGTCGAATAAAATACAGTTTGATCACTTTCTTCCCAAAATATCCAAAATCTGAAATCTGTTGAATAGTAGATCCCTTTACTGTTACTTTATTTATTTATTTATTTATTTATTTATTTATTTATTTATTATTTTTGAAGATGAAATCAAGTCGAATATAAAAGTTAGGTCTAAACAAATACCAGATTTAAATTTGTATTCGAGAATCAAATTAAATTCATGTTACTTTGCAGGATTTGGTTATTCAGTATTATCATATCAGTGAATAAAACAATGTACTAACAAGAGAAGTCTTTCCTCACGATTCCAATAATGAAGGTGGCTTGGGATTCGTTTTTTCCAAAGACTTAGGAATAAGCGACCTCATTATTTCGGACATCAACGGTTTTTCGAAGAAAGTGCTGATGGCTCAGGGGCCGTAAGGTAACACCGGTGGCTTTCAAGACTAGTCCAACCTTATCCGAAAAGTAAAAAAGAGCCTACAGTTTTTCCTCAAATTAGATGAATCTTGAAAATCTTTGATTCTTTAAAATGTAAAAGTCTTAAAGACTGAAGATGTGGGACGTTCTTAGTTTCATTTAGGAGGTAATACACTCGTCTGATGAATCTTTGTGCTAAAAATAAAAAAAAAAATCAGATCTTCTAAGATTTTTTTAAATAATACATTATTAACTTAGGGGCTACTGTTAATTTTTAAGTTTAATATTTTTAATAGTCATTGAAGAGTTAGAAAGCAGAAATTTTTAAAATACAATTTCTAGTCGAACATGCCACAAAAAAAACTACAGATCCTGGGAGCTGAAATTTTAGAGATAAATTTATATTAATAAAGAAAGATTCTTACTGAGTTTGGCCAAACAGGTAAGGAATAGGGAGTAAAAATACTTAGAAAAATACGATGATTTTAAATGAAAGTAATCCCAGTAATTTAAAAGCCAATTATCTCAGATCGAATTTCCAAAACGTGAGCTCGTTTTGATTTTTCAGAGAAAATGTGGCCTCATAGAAGCCTAAAAAAACACCAATACATATATTAATCTTCTGATTATCATTTTAACTCAATATTAATTACTAAGAAAAGATGGAAATTTTTACTTCTAAGTTTACAATATCACTGTTTTTTTTAAATCACTGTACTTAGAGCTTTTTATCGTGAATTCGAAAGTTATCACGCCAACTAATACTTATTAATCTAAATTCTACAAGAAAAATCAAACTTACAGAAACTTCTTAACATCTTAACATCTTTTATTAAACGATAAATTTCACCTTCGACGACATTTTTGAAAAAGGCGGGCAGCTTAGGCCGTCGAAATGTCGTCAATGGTAAAGTTTATTGTTTAATAAAAATGTTAAGAAGTTTATTAATCTAAAGTTTTTATACACTACAACCTCGTTTATCGGAACTAACTGGGACCAAAGGCAATCTGGAAAATCCGGATAATATGGGTAATAAGCAAAACAAATTCTGAAATAAACAGACTTACCGTTTATTACGATAAAAAACTATGTTTTGTAGCTTCAACGCCCTGTGACACTCTAGAAAAGCTTTCTTAAACTCGACAAAAAGCATTTTATTACCATAATTTATTGTATAATCTATGCAGGAACTGTACATTTAATCAAAATAAAAAGCGAATGTTTGGCGTACTTATAGTTATGTTCTTGTTATTCTAGTTAAAATTATTATCTACGTGAACATTAAATAAAAAAAAAAATGTCTACAAATCTGATCCGGATTATCCGGAGATCCGGATCAACCAGGACCGGATAAATGAGGTTGTAGTGTACTAAGTTTAATAGAATGAAGAAAACATATACATTGATTTTAAAGTACCATTTAGATTTTTTTTAGCAGCCACACAGTAATTAAAAAACCAAGTTCCTTTCCTTTCCTTTGTAAATTTGCATTTCATAGATTAGAAATGATTAAGTAAAATAGAAATAGGCTACTATAATAGTATTTATGAAATATTTTCACTAATAAATAAATGTGATTATTAAACGAAGTAATAAAGATTAAAGAAACCTATAAAAAAAAAACTTTTTATTATTATTTTATAGCATATAAAATTTTCAATCAACAACAAAATGAATATGTCTTTTAGTTGGCAATTTTTGAGCTTTACCGGTTTTTTTTTTATGACTCGTTCAGCGCGAGCAGCAGCCGTCGTATCTCGTTGCTGAGACGTAGAAAAATCAATGAAGTCATTATTTATTAATTTGCCTTCCTGGCTTAGATGGAAACCGTTCACACCATATCATGTTTCAGCAGTCTTACCAGAGGCTACAATCTCAAAAGCAAACAATTCCAGATCTTTAATAACTTAGTTTTTTTTCTTCCTCGCTTTCTTTAGAAACTGTTTGCCAAGAAAATCAAAGCAAAATGAAAGGTTCTTGGTATTTTAAGCGAAAGATATTTTAAAAAAAAAGTAGTTACCATAACATGAGTTTAACGAAAATGGATCATATTTTTTCTAGAACTTTTATCTTCAAAATTGACTCTTAGCACCACAAATTGCAATTCTTTTTTAGAGTTTTATATCTTTAGAGGGCGTAAACGTTGATGACTCTGTCATTTATTATTTTTTTAAAGTCTATTTCTGCTTCATAAGTTTCCTTCCTTGAAAACGTGAATCTAATATGATTCTAACAACGAATATTAGAGAAAAAAAAAGTTTTAGTTAAAGTTCTTTCATTTCAAAAGATCTATCCAATATACCCTATATGACCTATGTTCCAATTTGAAATTCCAAAGCTGAGCCCGATTACAACCGTTTCCGGTTTCTACCGGATATCCACAATGCCACCATTCGATTCTTTGGGTACCATTTGGTAATGAAACTTTTCACGCGAACAACTTGTATCCTGTGGTTTTCGCGAAAGCAGCGGATACGGGTGCTCTTGAACACCCTGTACATGTACTGTACAATATTAAGCCTTATAGTTCTATATATTTTTCTAAGAACCAAACACATAATTTCCTATAAAACAACTTAAAAGAAAAGATTCTAGTGTGATTAACAGTTTTTTCACAAATTAACTTCTTTATTTTACGCGTTTTATAAAATTCTTCAAAGAATTGAGAATTGGACAAGAAGAATGGAAGAAAGAGAGGAATACACAAAGAGGAAGTTAGGTTTTGAACACTGTATACTGTTTACAATAACAGGCGTAATAGTTTTGTTTGTTTGTTTTTGTGCGTATCATTGAAAAAAGTGTTCAATTTTAGAATTTACTGAAATTTTAACTTTTTATAATAAAATATTACATGCAATTACTTATATGACGTGTACTACAATTAAAACCATACACATTGTAATAAATTATATAGTTTCTCGCAGATTAGCTAAAAATGAAATCTATTCTTGCTATTTTCTATTAAATTATTATTCATTGTTTCAGCGATCTATTAGAAACGAAGAGTAAGAACCATTGTTAAACTATCTAACAATAGTATGAAATGGAGTACAGATAATATTACAATGAATTATTATTTTTTATTATATGTTCTTTACAATATCATTTAATAATATTAATAAAATATCATTATTTCAAATGTTAGTTAATATTATCTTAATACATCTTCTTTGTTCAATATTTTTTTATCGATTTATTTATTAATTGATGAAATAGAATAAAATTCATTCTTTATTTACACTTTTAATAACATAAAATAGCAATATCGATAATATTTTATTATTAATAATTTTTTATATTAATAAAGTTACTTTTAGAATCAGTAACAGTTATCGGATAAGTAATCAGATTATATATTAATTCAAGAAATTCTACAAAACGAAATTTCAATATCAGGAAATTTCTTCGATACGATTAGAAAGCAATTCTGTCAAATGGGATTCCATTCTGTTGGTTCACTTAAAAGTACGGAAGGAAATTGTTATCATTTTGATTATTGTCTGCATTTTCCTTCGGCAATGTTGATTTTAGTCGATGAATGAGCGCCAATGAAAGGTTCAGTTGTTGCAACAAATTTTAAAAAGGATTGGGGAAATGGAGATTCGTAAATTAATGCTCCATTGTTTGCCCGCTTTCAACTCGGGCAGCGATTACCAACCTGACAATGTAATAACTATAAATTATAGAAAATGGTAATGATTTGCAGAAGGGCTTTAATTATCACGGCTTCAATTAGGCCTAACACCGAGTAATTACAACAGACAAAAGCGCAGCGATTAAATATTCCAATGTCGTTATATCGCATAATCTCGAAGTAGCAACGATTCTAATGCGCTAAATACGCTTTAATAAAGGATTATTTAATAGTCTCAGATATTTATGGGACCAGAAACCCATTGTTTATTGGATAACACATTCTATTTTAGAAAAAATTCACCGAATTATGGAATGATCCCATGATATACGAATCACAGTATCTTCATAAATTATTTGTTTAGTACAACCCAACTCAAAATCAAACATTAGATAACATACATC
This sequence comes from Thereuonema tuberculata, assembly GCA_023159025.1. Classification (NCBI taxonomy): domain Eukaryota; kingdom Metazoa; phylum Arthropoda; class Chilopoda; order Scutigeromorpha; family Scutigeridae; genus Thereuonema; species Thereuonema tuberculata. The sequence continues at coordinate 7,189,116 of JAFIDM010005346.1, forward strand.
AATCCCTTCATTGCATTCAAGAAAGAATTAATAAGTTAAATATTTTTAGCTTTAAAATATTAGGTGTTAATTTATGTAAAGCATTAGAAAAAAAAATCGAAATTATTTTGACTCTGTTATGACTCAAAACACGTAATTTTAGCTCAATTTTTTATTCTTTTGCTGAAGTATTAAAGTAAACTGACATTTTATTGCTGATTCCAATCAAATATAAAAAATTGTATATATAATTTTTATATCCAAAGTTATTAATATAATAGTATTTTTTGATAAGGATTTTATGCCAAGAAATCATATATTCATTAACGAACTGTAATAATCAATAAACAAAACATAAGATAAATATAAAATAATAAATATATAAAAATATAGTTTTAATTGTCCAATTACTAAATGAAGCTTCAGTATTGATTTTGTGATTTAATTTTTTTTATTCAATATTTATAATTTGTACTTCCAATGAAGGCCTTTATTTAAGAAAATATAATTGAAATCTACAGTAGTCCCTTCTGTCAATCATCAAAATTTAGTTTATCTTAAATTCCTTTTTTAGCTAATAATAAAAATAGCTTTTTTATTTTTTCACCCACCATCCATTTCATAATTATATTTTAACTTTTATTATTTAAGTTAGCAAAAAGAAAAACAACGCTACCATTACAGAATTTTTACAGGAAACTCTTGAGCTTCCAAATGAATCAATAGTGTACAGCAGTGTTTCTCAAACTTCTTTGTTTTCACGACGCACACTTTTATATTTCGTAAAATCCTGCAGCACTCCAAGCTTTTTCACTGCTTTCATTGCTATAACAGAATCATTTGAAAAAAAAAATCTACGATTTACAAATGAATATAACAATCTAGTTTTAAAATAGAAATATTTAAATATATACATTTTAAGCCGATATGAGTATCATTTAATATTTTATTAACCTTAAACGTTCGGACGAAACAGAATCTAGATCATTTTTCTCTTTGCCCAGATAGTTTGGTGTCTAGATTTTATTCTAGATACGAGCATTTGTCTAATGTGAAAGTAATTCTTGATTATAGATGCACTAGAGAATTTTTTTTGCCACACACCGATTGAGAAGCTCTGATGTAGCGGAATGGATTTGCCTAGAATGCAGTGGTCTTCAGGATACCACAACTTATCAGAATGTAATAGGAATTAAGCTGTAAATTCATCATATCTGTTTTAATGTATAATTCAGATGAAGTTTACTAAGCCAAGACTCAAGGTTAATTATTGCGTGAAAGTTTTAACTCAACAAAATATGTAGTGTTGCAGATCTCAACAAAATATGTAGTGTTGCAGATTTCAACAAAATATGGAGTGTTGCAGATTTCAACAAAATATATAGTGTTGCAGAGATTTCAACAAAATATATAGTGTTGGAAAATGGAATTCTATTAAGAGCTGAAAATCTTCATAACAAATTACTGAAATTTTCTTGCTATCTTTATTCAGTTCCCAGCAATATTCGTAATAATAATTGTGAGTTTATTTATGAAAATATTCTAATAGCATTAAACATTTTTAGCAATAACCAAATTTTTCATCAATAGTCTAAAAACTCGGAATGCTCACAGTTCCTCAGGATTATGTAAAAATTAGCTAAATTGTGAAATTAATAATTAACTACATTTAAATAAAAACTTAAAAATTTAGTTTCATAATTTCAAATGATATCAAAGAAAACCAATCCAAAAGTAAAATCAACTGAAGACGTCTAATTCTTAGATCTATTTTTTTCTTAATGTAAAAAAACAAACAAGAAAACAAGATTTTGTCAAAATTACAAGATATGATTAACTGTACATCCATTTTTTAGTGATTGAATAATTTTTTTCACTGAAAATCAAATAAGTTTCAAAATATCTCTAAATTTCTCTTAGAAATTGATAATGACGAGAAATGAACTGAAAACACAGATAGAGTTTGAATCTCCGTCTTAGAAATCAAAGAATTTCATTTAACGTGTTTCCCCAGGGTGTCTTTTCGAGACGGGCATCGCGCGCCCTTTTGCCCACACCAAGTGATGTACAGGGAGACAAGATAGGAGTCAATAAACCGATCGTCTGTTCTGACCTCTTTGTAGGCCGGGACACCATCTCTACTAATACGCTGCCAAGATGACCCTCCAAAGGTCGTAGCGTCGTTGTCCATTCAACTGCCACAGCTACGCCCTCGCGCGATCAACAACAAAAATCCATATTTTCAAATGGCCAGCGTTGATAAGGAACCGAAAACAATCCTGCGGCATTTTTCAACGTAAATCATTCATCCGATGAGAAGTCAACGAAGAAATCTGTTCAGTCTCAGGAGAAACTAGTATTGAAAGATAAAGTAAAGGTCAATGCTAAAGTTTACTATCTCAAGAAAACACAAAGGAAATAATACATGTTAAATAATACTATTTTTAATCTCAAAAATGTATTGGAAGCAATAACGAAAGAAAGAGGCAGAAAAAAAATGAAATTTACATACTAACTTTCGAATATCGTCATGATAAAACCAAATACAGAAAACCTTTAATTTTCGGTGATAATAGGACGACGCTAATGCCCGGATAATTGAAAAATTCGAGTTACACCTTTTTTTTTATGCAGATAAAAAAGAACAAATAACAATCTATCAAAATATAAACATTCTTGTAGTATCTAAAGATAAAAACGGATCATTTTTACACTTATTTCGATAAAATCCGTGATTTTTGTTTGTTTAAACATACATTTTGTTATAAAAACAAATTAAAATTTATTAATATATAAGTGCTGTACGTACAGGGTTATCCATAATTCCTTCACATATTTTAGAGTCTGGCAGCCCGGAGGCGAAAAACAGAGATGTTTGTCCCCGAGATATGAAAGACAAACTCACATTTTTTTTTTTTTTTTCGTAAATGTTGTATGTATCACCTTGTTTGATGCGGCAGACATATAAGCGGAAATCCATTTCTGATCTTACGCGGTGCAGCGTATCACTATTGATGGTGCAATTGCATTGGTGGTACGATGTCGCACTTCGTTGAAGTCAGCAGCAGGAAGTAGAGGAACAAATACTTCAACCTTCACGTACTCCCAAAGAAAAAAGTCTAAAGGAATCATCGGGTGACCTTGTTGGGCTACCGGAGTAAAGCCTGATCATCTGCGGCTATGCATCCTATCCAACGTTCTGATAACTTTTGGCGACGTTCAGATAATCACGGACCAGGTTGTGGTAATGTGTCACAACTGAACTCGTTTTCGAGTATTTCAGACGTAAAAGGTCTTCTCATGTTGCGAAACTGCCATTTTAGTTGCATCTTTGCCCAAGCTGCAGCGTTCTGCTGGAAGAGAAAAGTTGGTCTTGCATTTGATATCTCGGGGGTAAACACCACTTTTTTCGCCACTGAGCTGTGAGCTTCTGAAATGAATCAAGGAATTATGAATATATATATTGAGTTCCGGATAGGCCTAATGGGCATTTTGTTGTGCATTGATAATCTAGATTTACCAATGAACCTTAAGCTTCCCTTCTTAATTGGTATCATATCGTGATAGCACCCTTTAACGTTAAGTAGTGAATTAGTAGTTTGGCCCTAAAATAATAACCTAGGGTATAAAATTATATAAAAATGATAACATTCATCTATCATCATAATTTTCGATTTCCACGAGAATTTAAAATTTCCATTTACTATGATATTGAGTTGGTTTTTACATTGTGTTTTCGTGAATTTAATCCCGAAACTCTATTTATTGGTCCAACATGTATCAAAATCAATACAGATAACGTAAACTCATTACGCTGAATCATACTATGAATAGGCAAAAAACGTACTAGTACAGAGCTTAGAACATCTTTTTCAATCTTGTATTTTTGAAAAATTTCACGGTATTTCAAAAATGTGGAATTTGTTTTACTTCCGTGAATATTTTCTGTTGCACCTAGTTTATCTTGATCTCAGAAACAAGAACGGATGAAAACAAGTCATTCAACTTAACTTTATTCTAAAATATTTTTGTTCCAACCTCGCCTACTCTTAATAGTTTTAACCATTTATCAATGAAAGTTTGATTTTTTACATTTTATAACTAACTATACAAATATATAACTAAGAAAAATATTTACAAATTATCTATATAATTTTAAGAGAAAGTTTTTACCGCATCATATGTCTTTGCAGTAATGTTTACTAAGCAATTTAAGAAAGATATGGCTTAGAAAGAAAATTTCAGTTGGGATAACTTATCCCTATAACAATGGAAACATATCCTTCGCCATTTTATTTTCCATCGCGAAATTTCTTAATGTAAGGATGGAACAGAATAAACTGAATGTTAGGAATAGTTTTTCTTTTTTGCTCTTTTACTGGATACTTGATGCAGAAATAGTAATTATTAACTATTATCTCACTAGCCGGCTACCGTGACTTCGCTCCGAAAGCCTTGATTTGTTTTTCGAAAAACCAAATCCTTATACATCAATGAAAAACTGAAACTTAGAAGAAACTAAATTAATTTTAAACAATACATGCAGTACAACACTGAGATCCAACGTATTAATTAACAGTATCGTGTATTTACTGAGTTCTGGCGCGAGTTAAAACGGTGCGAGCGCCATCTATCTCCAGTTTTGGGAATGTTTAAATGCATTTATTGAAAACTGTGCTAGCGCCATCTAAGAAAAGTTTTGGTAAGTTTGGGGAATTTTTCATTCATCCCACGGGAGCTACTTGATCGACCGGAATGAAAAGTAGCTTATATCCTTTTCCGTGTCCTAGACCACCTGCATGCAAAATTTCATTCCGGTCCATTGCGCCGGTGAGGCGTGAATGAATGACAAACAAACAAACAAACTTATAGATTTTCGCTTTATAATAGTATATTAGAATTGCAGTTAATTAAAGTAGATGTACTGAAATGAAATTTATGAATAATTTCACTTACATTAAATTACTGACTAAGAACTTTTGAATTTTTTTTTGTTTGTTTATTTCAATAAAAAGTCTATAAAATATTCTATTTTATTTATTATACATTTGGAAAATAATCCTATCACTCTTTGAAGATGAAAACGTCTTTTTGCGTTTTCTTAAGGATCTTCAGCCATCTTTATCCAATGATTGAGGGTTTACCAACAGAGAACAACAGATTAAAAAACAAAATTCATTCTCTTCACCCTTTCCACTTTCGTTGCCTCAAGACGCTCTAATGTCTATTTTGATCTTCTTTTTTTCAATCAAATTCCTGTTGAGTTATCAAAATGGAAAAGGATTTGAATTAAAAGTTTTGTATATTATTTGTTGTCATTTCATTTACTTTATGAGACTTTTAGAAATATTCACTTTTATAATTATTAATTAAAATAGATTTAGTATTAATTATTATATATTATTTTCAAAATTTTAATAGTTAACGTAGAACTATTTCCACGAAAATCAGTTAATACGAATAGAGTCCATCTCTCAGTTTTTTAGTGCTTATTATATTTCGACCTTTTTTTTATATTATTACTTGAATAATATTTATAAACGATTTAACAATAATCAATAAATACTGAGATGAACAACGCATTAGACTGCAGCCATCATCTCATTATCTGTTGTAATTTATAAACCAATAATTGATCGATGTAAAAGGAAAGAAGTTCAAAAAGGAATTCACTAAATCACAAATAGACACTTTTCATTTGTTTCACTTAAGAAAAAGCTAACTTTTCAATAATCTTCTACTTATAAATTTAATTTATAAAGAAAATATATCATTTTCTTTTTTTGTTCCAAACTTAAACTAATGTACACACAAGTACTTTGACAAAAGAAATAGAAAGCTTAATGTTCTGTGAAATGTCAGGTGCTGAATTTGTTTTTGTTTTCGTTTCGTTAAACTAATGTAGTTTAGTAAAAGTCACGAATAAAATAGTCAGTTAATAATATGAGTTCTAACGGACATTCACTTAAAATGCACATTTCGTAATTTATCTACAATTAAAATAAAAAACAAACAAACTATTTGATTAATTTGTGTATTATTCCATACAGATGATGAAACTGAGTACAAAACAAAATTTCAATAACACAGATTCAATAAAGGTACAAAGAAAGACAGAGAAATGTCAATTGAAAAGATCCCCGTAATTTCCTGAATGAATCTATTTAAAAAGAAATAAAGGCTTCTTTTAGAATTAAATAACAAATAATGTTAATTTCAACTAGCCTTTTCTGCGGAAAAATAAGTTGAAATTTAACCACCAATAAGCGAGTGCTTAGCTTCAAGAATACTTGATCTTTCTGCCATATTTTACCAACAAAGAGTCTGTAAAGGCCAAAGCAAAACAAATTTGAGATGAAAAAAACATATCGCCGCTGTCAGGCGTCGGGGGATTATCTGTACGTAGACCCAGCAGCCCGTCAAGAGTCCGGATTAAAAATGTAAGTGTCAGCTTGGCTCCACGTGCCAATCTAAAGCGTAGGGATCAGCTGTCATAGTAGACATACCTCCTCTTACCACGAGAGCTTCCCAATTGAACGCTTCTTATTACGATTGAGAAATGGAAAAAAAATATAAATATTAAGCTGTTAAATGTAACATTTAAAAACAAATAGTAAAAGCTTTCAAGTCAGCCACTAGTTTTACACTAAAGTTTTAAAGATTTTAAATTTATATGCATTTTGACGGGAATTTATCCTGGAGACGAACCATTTAATGAAATTATATCTGTCTCTCCCTCTGTTTGCTGTATGTTATCAAACAGAAATCGTTCGATGGATTTTCGTGAAATTTATTACTGGAAATCTCTATCAAAACTTTTTAAGCCACTTTAAGTTGTGTGACTCACCGAAATAGTTTATAGTAGCCTTATTTGGATGATTAGATAATTTTAATGAAAAAAAAAATAGAATAAGAAGATAACTTTTTAATATCTGTACGGTTTTAATTCTCTTAATAATTGTTTTTGTTTTTTTGTTTTTTTGTACGAAAATCAATTAGAATCTTGCTTAAACTTATACCTAAAATTAATCTAAATTTATATCTAAAATTTGAGCTTCCTGAGATAAGGTGAAATATCTTTATCACAGACAGCAGATAAACGGAAAGAAGGACCTGAGTATTACTTTTCTTTCATAAAATTCTATGCCGGTATAATTTGTATACTATATTGGAATTTCCAAGGTTTCTATGACCCTACTATATTAATTCATACTAGTTTAAATTATACTTCTCTATTTGTAAGAAATAATTACAAAGTATTTACTTTGGAATAACGAAACAGAACGTTGATTTATCAGCCACATACTGAAAATACTGTTTGTAAGGCATTCGCTAGATGCAATTCGTAATACTTGGAATTTCGTAGTAAAAATATCATGCCTGGATATTTACCCCAAAAGCATTGAATTGAAGATTTTTAAGAAATGGTCTACATTCAACAGTGTTACAGGAATACTCAATTTGACGACAATTCTGTGCGAAACTGAGCAAAAATGTACTGAAGATGCTCAGTATCAGAGCAATAATATGCTTCTAGAAAAGGGGTTACAGATGTATAGCAAATATGATAGTGCAATTGATCAAAAGACAATCAGAGTCCATTGATCAACCAGTATCATATGAGTAGGCTTCAAAGCTGTACCTGTTATACTTATCTTAGTTGATCTGTAAGTATCGATTTAGCTTTGGGGACAACAACTGGATCCGCCCTCTGTCCATGGAGTCTCCAGATGGCAATACGACGATAATTCTGCAAAAGCGGGATTAGTCCATAACGGTATTCGTAATAGCTTTGTGCTGCAACTATATCTGCCTACAAAAGGAGCATCAGTCCAACAGTCAAAGTTCATCGAATAGCAGCTGAAGTTGCAAAGGGTCACACACTGCTTGTAGTGACAATGTCAATCAATCCTTGTTATTGTTCATCTGATCATCTGCGACAACTATATGTATCTTATGGAAAGTCATTTGAAATTCTCCAACATCCTTACGTTTTAATCCAAGGTTTCCGATAAGAGGATGAACCATCTGGAAATTCTAAGACTTCATTCACAATTCAAATTAAGCACACGTGACATGTAAAAGAAGACACCGTACATCTCCAACAATTTCTCACCAGTATCTAATGTGAATAGATTAGCATCTGCTGTTGTAGTTTTCATAATCACAAATATTATTCCATCATTTGTAATTAATATTGTACGAATATTTATAACTTTTTTTTTTGAAATAATGGACATAAACTTGGAAATACATCTTTTAAGAAGCGGTTCAGTAGCTTCAGTAGAAATTTAACTCTGTATTATCCAGTTTCTCAACTAGAATTTTAAAGTCTCTGTATTTCAACGTTCGAGTAAATCTGATAAAGTATTCTTTATTTAATTTATTCCCTATTATCATTATTAACAATTTCCTGATTATATCTTTTTAAATAAAAAAAGATATACTCAAATTATTTCAATATTTTCAGTAGTCTACTATTATAAAATATTGGTAAATTCGTAAAACATCGACTATGAATAATCGGACTAAGAATACTTAAAAAAAAAATTAAAAAAAATTAGCTATTTATTTATTTACTGAAATATTATTTTTTTAAATTTTATTTTGAAATGAAATCTTACCACTTTTTAATAACATGATTAAAAAACGATCAGTTTTTTCTTAATAAATCATTAACTAGTGCATCATTAATTAATAAAAATATAAAACCCATTTTCATATTACGTCTTGGTAAAAACATTAAATATTAAAGTTCCCTTTGATCATAAGAACATATCAAAGGATTGTTTTAAAATTTTCTTTTCTTCTCAATTGTACTTATATTAAATCCCTAACATTATTTTCCGTCTTTACTTTTTCTTTATATAATAATTATATCCCAAAAAAGTACAAGTTAATAAATAAGGCATCATTTTACGAAGCACTATCTGAAATGCTATTGGATGGTGTCACTTTACATAATTCAATTAACCAAAATTCATTAATCAAAGATACTTGTTGTAGGTAGGCGAGTAGATGGTGAAGCTCGTTCATTCCAAAACCCACAACAGAATTAAGTTTGAATGGGAAACCAGAAGGACAGAGAGATAGGGCGAAACCGACCTGGAAGACATACGATTCAATTACCACCCCTGCATAATTCGAGGGCTGAAAGGGTGAAGTCGAGAAACATCAGCATTTGCATCCTGATTTCAACCGCTGAGGTAAACCGAGTCGACAGCACTCTGATGTTTGAAGCGCGTTCCGCTGGGGGGTGCTGCTATCGACTGGCGACTGGCAGTGACAGATGAACAATACGCATTGCTTCCCCCTTCTGCTACACCCCCACCCCTCGGCCCAATCTATTTGCCTGTCCTCCCTCTCGGATATTCGTCAACTTCCCTACGGGGGCATTTTTCTTTCTTTTCCAACAAGGTATATTACAAGACGCCATTAAAAGAAGCGCTGATAAATACCACCGCCCTATTGGTAAGCTTACACATGAAATGAATGAGTACAAGATGGTTGGCACTGTCATACAACAAAAGGCAGAACAGATAGGTCAGCACAACAGATAAGCCACTATCAGACCACAGGCACTTTTTCACTCCAAATTATCATGCCATTTCTACTCTTATTCTTAACAAGAGAACATCCTAGATCATAAATGAAGAAAAGTATTTATTTCATCTTCATAATATGAAATTCTTCGCCCTTTCCATCTACTGAATAAATAAATATCAATAATAATAGGGTCCCAAAGATTTTTAGCTCTCAAAGATTTAATTTGAAATTTAAATTTTATTTCTACTTTAATGTCAAATTTTATTTTTTAAGATTATCAGATTTTTTAAATTAACTGAAAATAATCAAAGAACCTTATGAAAAAATATGCTCAAAGTATATTGGATTTAATGGCTGCTGCTCCTAAAAATAATAATAATTTTTTTTTTCAATCGTAAAAGTTTTTAGTAATATTTTTAAAATAATAATAATAATAAAGTAATAATAATAATAATAATAAATATGGTATTCAAAATACATTAGAAATTTATCCTTGCTATAACAAAGTAGCTAGAAACAGAATACTGCACCATACCGGTATTTTTTTTTGTAATAATCCTAATTCCTTACAATGTTTAATTCAGGGGCATATATATGATTTTATTTCGAGAAGGGCCAAGTTAGCAGCCGATCTCCCTCAAGAAAAATGGGTCGATTTGATACTTGCAGTGGGGGAGGGAAGGGAAAGATTCTTTCAACAGAACATCCAATAACAAACCAAAACAAAAACCAAACCAAAGGAAGCAGACCTATTCTGCATATTTCGAGATTTCGGGTGGTGGTGGTTAGGACCCCTCTACATTGCAATTGTCATCTGTTTATTGAATGCGATGTTTATGATTTTTTTTATTTAAGGTGATATTGATTTTTTTTTTTTTTTTATAATCAGTAGGAAAGTCTTCTAATCATCATTAAAAATTCAAATTTTAATAAAAGTTTGTTTGTTTGTTTGTTTGTTTTTTTTTGTTTTTGGACGTTTTGAAGATCTAAAAAACCAAGATTTGTCCAAAAAAAAAAAAATATCTATCTTCACTACTTTTGTCAGCTTTACAGACACGATAACTCACAAATGAAGCATCAGGGCCGCAATAAGCAGGATGTGCACGTGTAAGCACTGCAAAAAAAGCTTTAAAAATAAATTCTCCATTCTGAACACAGAATAAAATAATCATATTTATTTCCAAACTTTCAAACTCTCATAAACATAGTCACTGTCTTATTTCTATATAAAATAATTAGCAAATACAATTATTAAGAGAAGGGGAGGGAGACAAAACTTCTTGCACAACGACATCTTACAGGTCAGCAGAGGTGAAACATCCTATCAAATTCAGAAATTTCGCTAAGTTACGCCATGGAAGAACTCTATTTACAACTGGATCGATAACAATATTTACACAATAACAGAATGGTAACCAGAAAGGAATAACTCGGAACGAAATAAATCTTCCAAATATTAAAGAAGAAACGTCCTCATTGAAAATCTGGAAAGTTCTCTTGCGCCATCTTAGCATATTATGTTTTATAAAATATATGCAATTAATTTATATTCATGACTAAATTAATGCTTTTCTTAAAATACCACAAAAAAAAAAATAAATACACAACGCAAAATTGTTTACCAAATAATTGTTATTGCTTTTTTTTTAATAAAGTAATAAACAATTATGGACTTTTCCGAAAACAATATTTATTAAGGAATCATAAAAATATCCTTATTTCTACCAAACAGATTCAATCTATTCTGATGCTATTCAATTTTCATCCATCTTTATTCTAATTTAAAATTAGTACAGTAAAAGTATAATAGTAAGGGAAGGTGGTGTACCTTGGACATAAGTGTACCTTGAACCTATGCCGATTTTAGCACCATCTGTATAGATATACAGAAAACGCTATATTTGTTTTGGCACACTTGCCACCAGAGGTCCCAGTGAACCTGAACTTATTTGTCAAGCTGCTGATTTGAATGAGTAAATCCTGAAAAAGGAAATTGATCCATCAAAAGTAATTTTTTTCTGTTGAATTTTGTGTTAATAGTTCCTAAACATACATAGTTTACATTATAGTAAAAAGCATAACTTATAAAGCACAGTTTTAGTTATAATAATATGTGTTAAAAATTACGTTAAGCCTAACCTTAATGTGGGGGTAAGCCATTTTTCATGAAATGGCCAAGTGGTGTACCTTGGTGCATGGTCCAAGGTACACCATTTAACTGACACACCCGAAAAAAAACTCATCGAGGCAGAAAAGGCTGAAAGGATATTGAAGAAATCAAAAACTATTCTTAAGTCAACTAGAAAAACCGTCTCTTATAGCTCACAGTCAAAAACTGAAGACATTGATAACTTGTGTGAAGAATCTGGTCTTTCTGAAGAAGATATTGCTGAACTAGAAGATCCTGATGATAGACTTATAGATATTGGAAGTTTTGTTCTGGTAAAATTTGCTGGGAAGAAAACCATGAAGTACTATGTTGCTGAAGTTATGTCTTTAAGTGACACTACATATGAAGTAAAATACCTTAAGAAAGATCTAAACTCACAGAAATTTACAAGACAGGATTCTACCACTTATATTGTGGAAAAAGGTGATTTAATGTGGAAGTTACCACATCCCATGTTGACCTGAAGGATCTGAATGGCAGCTTTAGAAATTAACAATTGGAATTGACCTGTCTAATTACAATGTTGGTTAAGCCTACTCATAGGAATGAAACTGTTGCTTTAATAATTTTTATATTAGGTCTGATCTAAGACCTCATTAAGTAAAAGTGCCTATTAATATTTTTCTGTAGTCAAATACCAATGAATGTTTATGTTCAAACTATTCGGTTAGATTTTTTTCATCTAAAAATAGCTGGTCCAAGGTTCACTATACCCAGGACCAAGATACACTACCCATGGTGTACCTTGGTCCTATTTGCACTTTTTTTTAAATTGTAAATAATGCACTGAAATACTTTTTAAAAAAATCTACAAAAAATATATGTTGTGTATAAAGGCCTAAAATTTGAAAAAAAAAAGTGTTTTATTACCTTTCTTTTAGTAATTATCCAATTAAAAATTAAAAAGTAAAAATAGGACCTAGGTACACCACCTTCCCCTAATATAATAAAATATAATATACTGTAAATCATAATATAAAAATACAGTAAAAGTACAGTAAAATTATTATTCTGATTTATCGGCAGATGCATTTTTCGGATTATTAGTCATACAGCTACACTCTATGATAGGGTAATTAATGTTGCTGTCGTTTGCTTAACTATCCAGGACACAAAGTCAGGCTTTGCCTCCTATGAAGAGAAGCAAACACAGAAAAAAGAAAGAAGCAGGTTCGGACGTACAAAATCAGTCTCATGGCAGGCAATCGGTTTCACCAAATGTCTATGCCTGAACGGCGCAATAAAATTATTAATAATATATTACAACAAAGTTATAATTATTGTAATACTATAAAAGTAAAGTTATAATTATTGCAATACTATAAAAGTAAAGTTATAATTTTACTTTTATACATATATGCGTTTCTTTTAGTGTAAAAATATGTAAATAAACCTAATGAACTAGATTCTTGACTACGGAAAACAAATGCTTTTTTCCAATAATTATAATTTCATTTTTATTTTTTCAGACATTTTTGTAATTTTTTTTGGGAAAATATCTATTATCTCATTTTCAAAAAAAATAGAAAAATATCTCTGAAAATTATAAGAATATTATTTTAAATAATATAATGTATTAAATAAAAACATTTTATTAAAATTTAGTAAAAATATAACATCTAATTTATGATAAGTTATTTATATCCTATTGTAAGTTTTGTGATAATGAATTTACATAATTCATTACGAGTAATAAGTCCTTCTCAGTTTCAATGATAAGTATTCAAATAATTAAAAAAGAAAGAAGCTTAGAAATTAAAACGTCTCATCATACTGACACTAGATTAACATTGATATAAATGAACTGAAATTTATAACGAAGTATTAAAAGCGTTCTAATGAAAGTCTTCCAGTGAATTCGATGGTTGAATGTAACCGTCGATCGGTGGATGAGTGTTTTAATAGCTTCTCATTCACTGTCAATAAAATCTAATTGGCAGTAATTGAATGAGTGGGAGGAGTCACTCCCCATTAAATAATTAAAGCCCCATTACCAATTTTCCCTTTTTTTATGTACTAATTGAAATTGTTTTCAATTCTGCAAATATCCATTACAAGACTGTCTTTCAAAGGAAGCAGAGAAATAGGAAAAGTTGATGATTCGTACAGGATATTTGTATAGTTTATTATCTAATTGACTTCAAGGTTATTTGTTCAGCTGTCGAAAAATAGGTCGAAAATAGTTCAAAAGTGAAATAAAGTTTCTAATGTTTATTCTTTCTATTCATTTATTTGCAGACCACAGTTTAGTGTGTTTATCAATTTATTTTTCTGTAGAGCCCGTTGCAAGCTTGCTGAATATTTTCTAGATTTGCTCTTTGCTTCACATCAAAGAAATGAAACCAATGAAATAAACATAAAATTTACGTTCACCTTTATGTTCAAAAATTGACGATAAATAAAGTAAGTCACTTTAATGTTCAAATTTTTCAAAGCAATAGTTGCTACATTTCTTACAACAAAAAGAAATTTTTTAGACATTTGTTTTCTAAAGCCTAAGAAGGAAGTTGCTGATGAACTTCCGCCACATGCAGCTTTTTATTGTTCTTATTTTTGTTTTTTTAAAACTGTGCAAGTATTGACCGCAACGTTATTTGATTTATTTCTGCAGGTAAAGTAGGAAGATGGAGTTTTAAAGACAGTTTATGTATTTTTGTTATATAAACATCACTAAAATTAAGTTTGTAAATAATTGTACGTTGAGATAAAAAAATTAGAACCCTGATGTTTTAAACATAGCTAATAAATTTTAGGCTTAAATAAATAAATAAAGCCTAAAATTTATTTATTTATTTATTTATTTATTTAGTTATTTATTTGTTTGTTTGTTTTACATAAATAAATAAATAAATAAATAAATAAATAAATAAATAAATAAATAAAAATGTAAAGAAATAAAGCTTAAGTAAATTATTTATTCAACTTCTGCTTGGACCACACTTGCGTGTCTTTCATGTTGTATAGTCACTGCTTCGTGTTCTTTAGAATAAAATAAATCAAAAAGAATTTATGAAAATAATTTCAGGCCAAAAAGACTCATCGGTGTAGAACTCTCCACATTCAAATCTTCGTAAAGAATCAAAGACTGACTTTAAATTACACACAAGAAATAATAACTTATTCCAAATCTCATGCCGATATTTCGTTTAACTGTTCATTGTTATTATCGTTTTTATTGTTATTATTATTTAACATTATTTTACTTTTAATAAAGGTTTGATGTTGTTCAGTTGTTATATGTTTTATTTTGTTAAATTAAGAATAATTTTCTTCTTTTCATTTGTATTTTGTATAAGAACCATGAGTAAGTCTTAATGTTAAGTTAAGACGAAATATCGGCATGAGATTTGGAATAAATTATTATTTCTTGTGTATAATTTTATGATACAGAAGTATTTGTAAATCAAAGACTGAATTTGGCGAAAAGATATCTACGTAGAAGGCAGTCAGTATATAGTAAAAACGTTAACTGTAGACTTTACAAAAACATTTATAAGAATTCCTTCCTTCAAGGCTTACTTTATGTAATGCATCATCCATATTTTCCTTCATTATTTTTTTTTAAAAAAAGCGACATTTTAAAAATTTACCCAAGAATATAAGGAGAGTAAAAATTTGGGAGTACATTGGGAATAAAATGTACTTTAAAAAATCCTGATTTCAAGAGAACAACTTCCCTAGAAGAGATATTATCTTGTTTATCCTATTTCCGCATTTAAGTTTGTCCATTTTTTGTTTCAATTTGTTCCGTTTTTTATCCCTTCTTCTCAATAGAACTTCTAACTAATTTATAATCCGCCTAAAAAACAAAAAATTAACCCTATATTTCATCAACATCTGTTCAGTTGAAGTCTTCAATTTCATTTCTTAATTTTACAATGGTTACTGTAAATCTCGAAGCTCAAAAATGTCTGCTGCACCATTAAGATTATCTCCGTTCAGTGCTATTAAATTGTACTTCTGGATTGTGTAGGGAATGATTTATACAGTCATTGTATTAATTGGGTCCAATCAGGGTAGAACCCCCTTGTCTGGAGCGCCACAGAGGTCTAAAACAAACAGTATCATCGTACGACTTCTCACCCTCAATAACCAGAAACAAAGGCCAACAACTTCAGTTTCAGCAGTCGATCAAAGGGATTAACCCCTTCAAAAAGGGTGAGAAGAAGCGAGAAAGGAGGTGGGGGAGGGAGCCTTATCATGCCCCCTTGAAAGGATTAAGAGTTTGATTCGTCATCGTTGACAATCTGTGAAATCTACAGATATGTTTCAGATGCTTTTTTTCCACATCTTTGCTTTCTTTTGGCTGACATGTCCTTTCTACCAATGACAGATGTTGCAACGAAAGTAAACAAAATGTACTGATTAAAACATTATCTTGATTAATAACCACAGCTCTTTTCTTTACTCCAGGATTAACCCATCATCTCATTAACCAATAATGTTAATGAATTTTTTTACATTGAACAAAAGCAGCTGATGTGTTCCCACCTTCTGTTCGCGTTTTCAATTCAAAATAACAAACTGTATTAATTAATTTGTGCAGCTTTTTTTTTTTGTCTTTGTCTTGATAATTTTGCTTTAAAAAAATCAGTGAATTAATTGCATGACTTATTTTGTTTTTATTTGATTAGATAATTTGTTCTAAACAAACAAAAATGGTTTATTTTGATTTTTTTTTTTTTCTTGAAAAGTTAAATTTAAAATAACAGATTTTAAATTTAACTTTTCAAGAACCGAGTAAGATCGTAACTTTATCAGAGTTTAAGTCATCAGAACACAATAATTAACTTTTAATGGTCATAATATAGACACCAAATTTGAAATTTTTAAATTGCCCTTTCTTAAATTTTCTTTCTGGCCATGATATGTAATAATAAGCAAGCGGCCAACTTAATTCAAAGTAGTAAAAAAAAACTCATAAAAATTCATAGCATTTTGGCCTTTGCCTCGAACAAAAATCAACATATACAACTTGGCTTTCCAAGTAAACATCTGTTTCTGTTTTACTTGGAACATCTTTTGATTCTTGTTTTAAACAAAGATCCAATCAAGGTTAAACTGTCGTTCATTCATAAAATCACTTTATTAAATAAGTTCAGCTCAATCGTTTTCCCAGACAATTTAAAAACATATCTGCAGACTCATTAGACAGGTTAACATTCAAATTGCTCTGCTAAATATTAAGGTATTTGATATAAATTCTCATGGGTGTCGTAATCCAAGATACCAAAGCAGCGATAATATTTATGATTACACATATTACGATGGACATGTTGCTGTACCATTATTCTGAGGCTGCAAAGAAACATCAAGACTAAAAGCACGACTTCTGGCTTAGTTAGTATTGAATAAGCTTCAACAAAATAAGCTTCCTTAAATCATGAGAACAAAAGTGAAATCTCCGAAAATTCAACACGAAAAATTAGCGTGAAAGATCCATTCTGGACATCGCATCATAAATGCTTGGTCTCCTTTATTGAAGTTGACTTCAGTTTTGTAATTGTTGAACATCTGCATGTAATGAACCTGCAACTTCAGCTCCATTAAGGATTCTTTTTACCATTATTCTTTTTATCATTTGAATTTTTCTTTTTTCCTCAGACTTTTTCGTTTACAAATTCCAATGCAAGTATTCTCCAGGTCTCTGTTCCCTTCAATATATTTTAACAAGCTGCTTTGTGTATCTATTTAAGATTTTATTTCAGAACTATGCTTTGTAGAACTTAAAGGACAGAACTCTCTCCTTTTTTTGCATTGTCCTGTCCTAGATATTAGATATTAGAAAATTTAATAGCACTGACTTATAACTAAAACTATTTCACAATTTTTGACCAGTACGAGAAGATGTTAATTATGAGTAGTTCGCTATTCCATTATAACTTTGGTTTTTAGGTCTGATTAGGGTTAGTTTGTTTTAGTTGTTTCACCTAGTTTCCATAAGTAGTTCATCGCTGCTCTAAGTCAAGGTGATCAGTAAAATTGTTGTAGATTTATTTGACAATGAGAAGATACATTGTAATAAAATGTCACTGTGATATTATTATTATTACAATTGATTACACCAACCTCCAACAATGGAAATTTATTAAGCTTCTTTTTAAATATTGCCCGACCTTTACGATAACAATTCGACATATTTTAATATGAAACTCTTACTATATTCCTACAATTTTGTTTTATTAGGCGTGTTTTTCAACAAATTCAACAAACAATCTTGGCAGAATAATATTTCCAACTTCTGAAGTTACGAGAAATAAAGAAATTTGCTTAAATTAAGGAAATAAATTTGCTTAAAATATGTAAAAATAGGATATCCAAAATTTCGCCTGCAACTGTTACGGCAAAAATTAATATTTTAATCTTCTGTTAGTACCAATGCTTCAGATTCCTGGGATTCTGAAGTAAACAACTGTAGATATAACAGCAGTTATAAAAGCCTTTTTAATGAAAGTGTTGTCAGTTTCTTTATTATTATTATGTTCTCTTCTGAACAAAGAAAAAAAAATATCAAGCCCGAATTTTTTTATTTAAGTATAGAACACCGGGTATAAAATTTATACAGTCTCCATTAACTTTTTAATTTTTCTTTTTATCTAAAAAAAATTGAATTTGTGTCTAGACTGCAAATTTCATTGTCTCATTTTTAAGATCAAAAGTAAAATTTAGACTCTTTTTTTTTTTATTAAATTCATCAAAAAAAAAATGAAAGTTACATTTAAAGGAAATGATTTATGAAAGTATTATTTTTTTAAAGCTTTAATTATTTCCTGAAATTATAAAAAAAATTAAATCCTTTTTCATTAAAAACGTTAAAAGTTAAAAAAAAAAAGAAGGAAAAAATTCTTCTAATCCGTTCTTTTGAAGTATAAGAGAAAGGAAAGCTTTTAAATCATAGTTCAGTTTAATCTTGAAGAAAATGAATTTCCAGATTGCGAGGGCCATGAATAAGCTCTAGCCCATTAAATTGATTACCCCCATTTCTTTCAATAAAAACTGGAGGGAGGTGATAAATGAGAGTAAAAAACCCTCACTTCTAGCGCTGCAGTATTATTCTTCGAAAACTATTAGTGGAAGTTTGTTTTTTTTTGATGATAAAATGTCGACGAAAATAAATCAATCTGATTTCAAAGGACATTGCAACAATTTAGCTTCAATGAAGAATTTTCGTAAACGATTCCAATTTGTCTATTGAAACTAATAAGAATCGATCATTTTTTTTTCCCAAATCCAATAAAGAACTGCTGCCCCATTCAGGGTTTCATTAAGTAAATCTGGCAACTTAAAATAATCACCGGGACATTGGATGCAGTTTCCCACAAAGAAACAAATCAGAAATGAACTTAAGAATTCTTCAGTGAATTGCGAAAATAATCTTTAATCGAGGAAATATAAACGTTTGTTTGATAAATAACATCACGATGGAGACCGGATTGGCAATTATTAAATTAAAGAAAAACTGTAGGATGTAAAGTTATTACTTATCATTCAAAGCACAGTTATTTTTTCTTAATTGATTAATCTTAAACAAAGCTTGTTTTTTTTCTTATTTTAGAAGCAGATTTCATGAAGAATGAATAAAGTCTAGCATTTTAGAATCATCCAAAAGAATGTAAATGGTGATTTTCAAGTCTAAGTCTAAAAACCAAAACTTTCAGAAGCAAAAACCGATTTAGAAAAACATGTTTTTGTAACAAGAAAACAAATGTAATCAACATTCGAGTTGAATTGTATCTATTCTTGTTATAGTTTGAAGTTTATTATGTGACTTGATTTTTATGATCATTTCTGGAAAACCGGTTTTAGGAAAACATGGACTTGATTTTCTTCGGCTTTTCAGATAATCAGTAAGACAATCTGTTATTAGATTCGATGGGCTCATTCATCTTTTCTTTCTATCGAAACTACAGCTGTTTCTTCATTTCACACTTCCATAGTGTAACAGTGATAGAAATCTCATGTAATCTTCGTATTTTCGACATCTAACCACCGTAATACTTCGACAAGGAAAGGAAGACAGAATTAAATGAGGACGAGATTGAATGAAAACGAGGCAATTTCTCGCATCACAGAGTTCAGCATTGCAGCAATGAAGGGAATCCATGTCGGGGGAATCGTGCATCTTTAATACCAGCATAATTACGCCTGATTGAAATTGAACACATCTCAAGTGTATTTTTCAATACTTCTTCTAGAAATAACGAACTGGTAATATGTGGCTGATAAGTCTTTGTTATTTCAACTATATTAATGCATCATCTTTTGTATCCAAAGCCATTAATAACATTCGAAACTATCCGTAAATAGTATTTAAGGTTTATCAAGGTCTGACTGGAAGAGAGCTGTGAATTTTATTTCACAAATAATTAAAATTTACATTTAAATGTTCACTATCTGCTTAAAGTTTACATATTGAGTTAAAGCTAGCTTCAGGAAAATGGATGCTATGATTATTTTAAAGTTTTTATCAAATATTTACTATTAATTTTACGTCTAAGGATACTTTACTAATTCAAATATTTTAAAAAGCAGAAACTTAACGATTTCTTATTTTATAATCTAACGTTAATAATACTGTAATTGTAGGAAATGACGGATGATTCTTCTTATCCAATTTTTTTTATTTTAAGAATGGAATTATTTCCTCGTTTGCTTGCCACTTCCTCAGAGAACGCATTGGTAACATTAGAAAATTCTACCTTTCTCATTCATCCTACATAAAATTCTATCTCTGTCAATATTCGAGAGTGACGTCTCTCTAAGATGGATGTCAGAATTATGATCTAATTTTAAAATATTATTATTATTATTATTATTACGTAGTGTTTCCTTTATTATATAAGGTTATATAAAGTTATTATTATTATATAGGGTTCAGGAAAATGGATTTCCTGATTATTTTCACGGCAGCATGGCGGGTCAAGGACCAAAGCACATGTTGCCAAGTGTAAAATAATATGCAAGGAGGGATAGGGATGTATGTTTGTGGCCATAAATTTCCTAACTATGCGTGTTGTGTTGAGCATCACAGCCTTCTGGAGTTGTGCATAAGTGTTTTTGTGAAGTCCTAGTGTGATGAGGCTGTGGTGCAGTGTATGAGTCATTATTATTATTATTATTTTCATTTCAATTTTCGACGATCAACATCTATTACGCCAACATCAGTTAGAAAACTATTATCTCATGATTGGTGACAGATACATTTGCTAGTTTAATGTAATCAGCAAGTTTATCATTTCTAAAAATGGACTCAAAAAGATAAGAAAACTAAATAACGAGACAATTCACACAGCGATAATTAACTTTCAAAACTAGAATTGTTGGCCTAAATAATACGGGTGTTATATAAACTTACAACAATTCTTGTACTGTTTTACAATTGGAAAGATGTCTATTGTAGAGAGACACAGAATTGTAATATTTCGCTCAAAGGACTGAGGGAGAATGGTTTCATCTCTTGGTTTCGGCTGCTCCGTATTGTTCTTTATTCCAAAAGTGAATCTCCTCTCTTTGCCATTCTAATTATCGCATTGTCTGCCATCCTGTGGGTCTCAAAATGAAAGACGCATATGAAAGCCAGTGACATATGAAAAGAAAGACCGAGGGGGAGGAAATTAGCTCTGCCTCAGTGATATGACGCCCGCCTAATCTATTTCTTGAAACACAAGTACATTCGTAGAAGAAAGGAACTGAAAAGGAAATTCCTTTCAATATTTTTTTCATATTACCTAAATGTGTCCCAAGCTTTTTCTCAGATGAAAGAAGCTGTATTGTTTTAGTTTTCATTTCTATATGTTTTGTTTGTTTTTTCCTTTTCTCTTTTCGGAAACTGAAAGTGAAATAATATATCACACAACAAACCTAATACAAGAAAGATTAAAAACTGCGATATTACTTGGATTTTTTAAAAAAATAAAACAAAGACAGGAAAACACTTTTAAAAGATATACAATTAAGTAAAAAAATTTCTTAAAAATTTAAATTCAACAGTCTTTGAATCTAAAGAAGCATTTTGAATTATGATAGAATCCTAATCCCGAAATCTCAATAATCCGTTTGGCCACTTCCATTACTTACTAAATCTCACAGGGATACGTACTATCCATTTTGTTTTACAAGTTATACATTAACCACTTTTGTTTATGAAAGATGTAAACTGACGAACTGTAATAACCTAGGCCGAAGTTGAGATTAGACATAGCCTCACATAAGCTCCTTCATTCTTTATCAAAACAATTATGCAGGAAAAAGGTTCTTACTGTAGTTTAAACTACTGTATCATTCAAATACAGCTTTGCGTCCTGCCATGAGGCTGACACGTCTGAATTCTGGGTTCGAATCCCGGAATATGTGACTTCATCTGTTCCTCGTTCTGTGTTGGAATGTGAACTGTCTTCGATTGTGTATCCTGTGCAACGATTTTCGGCTAAATCGCTACTCCCTTGTTAAGGTTAGAGTCATAAATGCCAAAAGTCCTGGCTTATCTTTATCAATTAGGAATCTAGCTTTTCAAATAAATAAACACTCTTTTAAATACTTGAAATGTAAGCCAAAAACTATAGCCATCCCTCGCTTAACGAACATTGGGTTAACAAAGTTTCTCTAGAATTAACACGTTCTCCAATACAATGCTACCACCATGAACTCAGAAGTATTTGCAGAGAAGGTAACCGCAGGAGTTAACTATCTGGAACTCATCAATATTAGTTTTATTTTTTTTTCGTGTACATCTGTGTCTTATCATATTTGGAAGAAATCCTTTTTTCTCAAGTTTATTGCTGAGGAAAATCAATAATTGTAGCCTATTTACTATAAAGTAAAATTTAACTATGAATTTATATTCTTTGGTTCTTCTTCCTCTTCTGCACTGCACGGTTTAGAAGATGACTGTTCCGCCTTATTGTTTCAGTCATGTTTCCTAGACCTGCCTCTAGATCTTTTCCCTGTAGGTTTGTAACTTATTTCCACACTTGTTTTGATAATAATCGCATTCTCTCTACATGTTTTCGCCAGCTAGCTCTTTTTGTTTTTCCATTAATATTCTAGATCTTTAATTCCTTCCTGATATCGTCATTTCTTGCTCAAGTTCATGATCAAGTTTCTTGAATCATTTTACATTGTCGAAGAAATTTTCGTTTATGAGTCCTATATTCTTGTTTTCTTGTTGTTATCCATATTTTTGTTTCCATGTGATAATGCAGGAGCATCTAACACTTTATGGAATTTCCTCTTTGTCTCCTTCGTGTTTTTGTTTCTGTGGGTTATGACTATTTGTGCAGCTGTTTGTGAATTTGCTCAGCTTGTTTTTAATATCCTGGTCGTTTATTGTTGAACCAAATAAGAAGTAAACTACGGAACATTGGAAAAAAAAATATATCTCTTTTACATAAATCACAAAATACTCACAAAATGAAGGAAAAATTATAAGTTAATACACCTAAAATAAAACTAAAATTAAAATTAAAAATAATTTTTTTCATTAAAAATCTTCAATTCTTTAAAATATCTCCATTAAATTTCGTATTTCAGCAAAACAATACAATACAATTATTAAAAATTGATGATATTGTAATATCGTTTGTAGTTGTTTATTTTACAATCAAATTGCTTGGATAAATAACTTACAATTATGTTGCTATTTCTCAACAAAACACAAGAAAATATAAAAAAATCTCAATGCATTCTTTTAATTTAAAATTATAAATTACAAAATCTTTTTTTCTTTATTTTTGGTTTGTTGATAAAAGCATTGTTTCGCACTAGAAAAGTGATGGTTGTCTTAGTTTTTTTCTACTTGATATTTTTTATGGGTGTAGAGATGTGTCGTATGAGTGCTGTTGGTGAGACATAACAGAAAATGATTCGAAGCCAAACCAAGAATCGGAATTCAATTGGACTGCCATCTGCCGGCGACTTTGCATAACCATTGGCCCGAATGAAGTCGGAAATGGGTTGCATATGAAGCAGACATCTGTATTCAAATGGCTTTTTGGAGAAAATGACTTCCAACAACACCAAAGATGTGGTTGGCTGGTTTCCGACTCGAACGGCCGCTGGGATAATCCTCACTGAAAACCTGTAGATTAGCACGAATATACAAGAATTGAAGTCTAAAATGAACCACAAATGAACTGAACTACCCTAAATAAAAACGTAGCTTTTTACTTTTCAGAGCATGCGAAGTCTTTCTATTCAATTTACACATCCTTATTTTTGTCTGGTTATTTAACCTATTTGTAAGGGTATCAAACAAAAAAGAAATGCTGGACGGATTTCCATAATGTTGATACGTTGCTAATGTATAGTTCAGTACAGCTCAGTATAGTTCAGCACATTTACTGAAATGTTCATTCCTCAAAAGTCTTTCGTTAAAACGGCTAGAGTGATTTCGATAAAATCACTGTACTTATAATAACTTAAAAGGAATTGTGCTCGTATTTTAAGTCCTCAAAACCCTTAAGTCCTTTCCAATTTCTGTTCAGTCCCCACTATGCGATCGTTAGGTGAGCTTAGATCTAAATTAATTCACATTCAAAAATAGTATAAAAACCAAGCAGTGATCTTGAGATTTCCAGTAATTAATGTATTTTTTTTATTAATTTACTTTTTATTAATTATATATATAAATATATATATATAAAATAAATATCTCGTTCAAAAACGATAAATGTTTAGTGCTATCTTTTTAATAAATTGTCTACTGTAATATTCCTCTGTAAACATCTAAAACGAGGAAAAAATTAAAAAAAAAACAACAAAAAAAACTTGAGAGTTTCTATTCTCAAAAAAAGTAATCATTTTTTCTGTTTTTGAAATTCAACTAAAATACACAGGGCCGTAGTTATGCACAAGTGCTTGATGCACCCAGCCTCGGGTTCCGCAGATACTGGGACCCTCAAAGATAAATTCGACAAAAAGTTTTCAAAAACTTAAGAATCGTACTCCAAAAACTTTCGATAAAGAATATCAAGATCATATTAAGATACTTGAATAACAATCAAAGCAATATTTTACCCGGGCCCTAGTAATTGCATTTATACAATATAAGCATTTTTTAAAAAAATTCTTATTTTGGTTGAGGACCCGCAACTTAATAGCGTCCGGGGCCCCAAGAAGGCTAATAACGGTCTTGAAAATATATCACGTTAATATCTATTAATCAGACTTCTGCTGACATAGATAAAAATGATAAAAACGAAAAAAAGAAAGAAAATTATAAATTATAATATAAATGACATGACTCAAAATCTCTTATTTAGGAGCAGTGGCCTTCGGTGACCATTTTGTTTTTAAAACTCTGATGGTGACACTTTTTCTGTTTGAAATTCAGTCCATCTAACAGTTATTTAAGTTTTTTTTTTAAAAAAAAAGGTCTCAATGGCTTTTTCGGTAGCATTTGTCTCAAATCTACACAATTTGAGAAATTTAAGTCTTACAATTTATTAAAATGGAAACGAATAATAAACTAACTAATTAAGCATATGAGATAATTACTTTTATAATTGCAAATGACAAAACAACTATATGTTA
Organism: Thereuonema tuberculata; assembly: GCA_023159025.1. NCBI lineage: Eukaryota > Metazoa > Arthropoda > Chilopoda > Scutigeromorpha > Scutigeridae > Thereuonema > Thereuonema tuberculata. The sequence continues at coordinate 7,214,341 of JAFIDM010005346.1, forward strand.
AGTCTCAAATTTTACTGAAGAAATTTCACCCAACTTTTTAACCCAAATTTTTAAAATTACCCTCCAGATTTTATATTTTGATCTTTGTGTCATTACTCTAGTAGATCAATTAATAATTATAGAATTAAATCTTAAAGCTTGCAATTGTTTTGATTCCAATTCTTTTGTGGTTTCAAATTTCTTCTAGATGTCAATTTTGAAGAAAGTCAGAAATCGTAATGCAGTCACTTTTTTATTTGTATTTGAAGCACACACAAAAATTCAATTTGCACATTTAATTATTCAAATTGGAACCTTCAAAAAGAAAAAAAATAACATAAAATATTACGTTATCCTTAAATAAATTGCATCTTAAAGATATCTAGTCTTAAATGACAAGCATTTCATCTGAACTAATACCACAGATAATAATAAACAAGGTAGGGGCCGCAATTCCAGTAGCGATTGCATAATGATCCACGGGTTCTATACAGAGCAAATGTTAAAATCTCGGAAACTTTACAACTGCAATACCCCACAGAAAAAATAGAAAAATAGAAGCTCTCTATAGATTTGGAAGATCCCATTTTAATAAAAATAGACCAATCAATGAATTTCACGCGATGGACTGTCAGACAGAGAGGGGATATAAGGATTCTTCTGCTCTGAGTCTGCAGAAAAGTCTAAAACTTACATAATGAACGTATTTTTTTTTCCTTTTTTATTTCCGAAAACTTGACCTATTATATTATCAAAATATAACTGAATTATAATAGTAATAAAAAAGCCAATATATATATATATATATACAGTGTGTATACAGTATATATATATATATTGTTTCTTTCATCATCATCATCATTGTCCCTAGCTGGCAGGTGGTGGGGGTTTTCCTCTCAACCAGTTCGCTGCTGTGGGTGCCTTTGAACATTGAACTTTGCAAATGATCTTCCTCCAATCATGGCGGTTTGCAGCAAGTACTTTGGCTTCGTCTAGTGATATGTGAAGGCTCTTCAAGTCTTCCTTGATGATTCCAATCCAAGTTTTCTTTTGGGCACTTCTCTGGGTTTTCCAATTGGTTGGTCGTTCTTTCCATAAAGCTTTGTTTGGAAGTCGGGCATTGTTCATACGACAAACGTGTCCAAACCACTGTAACCTTCTCTTCTGGATTTGTACTTGAATGGTTGCCTGATGATCACAACTGTCTCGAATGGATTCGTTTCTGATTCGATCTTTTACTGACACTCTCATTATTCGTCTCAGGCACCTCATCTGGAAAATTTCAAGTTTGTTTCTTTAACTGCAGATTTGTGTTGTTTACTGCTGATTATTCAATAAAATCTTTAATTATTTT
>JAFIDM010005346.1:7215773-7232893 GCA_023159025.1 Thereuonema tuberculata
GAAAAATCAAAGACGGACTTGAGGTAAAGTTCAGCGATTTTTTGTCTATAATCCCTAATTTAAAATATGATTGTTGTAACGACCATTATTTCTTTTTGTTACGTTGCTCTTGAAATAAATAATCTATATTTTGATTAGACATTTCCTTTTCTTAAAATTAAACAATTTTAAAAGCAGTACTCTTTTAAGAATTAAGAAAAACAACAGTTATAAAAACAATCCACAATGATTACTTTGTGGTTTTAAAAATATATTTTAAACTTAATAAATCAATAAATTTTGTGACTTTTTCCTCAAGAATGTAATTAGAATATGCCTTAATTGTAGAATACTATTTAAATGAGCAATAGAAAAATGCACTTAAAGTGCAGAATTGTAACATGCACTTAAAAAGTGTAATTGTAAAATGCAGTTTGCAATTCACAATATAATTAAAGTATATAATTATAAAATGCATTTTCTCTGGTGAAACTCAAGAGAAATGTTTTCGCATAAGAAATTTCAAGAACAGTAAATAATGCAGGAAGGTTTTAGGAATTCAGAATCCAATCTTCATAGTAAATTAAACAAGTTCTCGTGGAAAATGCTTTAGTAAAACTAAATACTTGTAAAAAAAATGCTTAACTGGATCGAAAACCCCAGAAAACATCAAACCAGAAGATATTATCACAAGTGCAAGATTAAGCAAGATTTTAGCAAAAATTCCCTTTTATCTTTCCTATATTATTCCAAAAATAAATTCTGAATGGACTTTTAACTTTTTTAATCACTAATATTATTTTCAAACAATAAAAAAGAAGTGTTAGCAAGTGAATATACATGGATTCTTTTTGAATGTTAGAATAAAAGAGCAGAATATTGAAATTGAGGTTTTCTTGGTTTTGTTTTGGTTCTACAGTAATTATTACACACTTAATTTTAATGAAAACCTGAAGCACAACAATATCTTTTGTAAAATGATTTATAATAAATAGGGTTTTCGGATGATCTTTTATTCCTCTCATCAGAGGTATTAATAGTTCTCTTTGGGAATTGCTGCAAATGTAATTTGCTGTTGTAGGAACCTAGAGATTCGTCTTGAAGTAATTACTGTAACCTTCCTCGTTAGAACTTTAGCTTTGTACGGTGATAAAATGTAAAAGGTTTTCTGTATACAACGACAACACAAGACACTGGTAAGATCATCAATTATCATTAACGTGGGAGTTGAAAGAATAACAACGTCTTTTGTTTTATTTTGTACATATGAACCAGCTTCTATAAGCAGATATCATTAAGGTTAATGTTGCGTGTAACGGCGATGCTTTCAGTAGAGATTCAGAAATTAATTTTGAATAACATTTCCCTTAAGACTGTATCTAATTAGGTTTGGGAGGGGTGAGATGCCTTCCTTGTCTACTCGTAGCTTCCGAAGCCCTACATCAGAGGTAAAAGGCTCAAGGTTTCTGGGGTCTTCCTCGCTTTGTGGATCACAATAGCAAAATGATGAGACCCCGCCAGGATCAGTTGTTCGTCGTGATACAGGATTAGGGGATTGTGAGGAGTTAACGTCGCCTTCTATACTTCCACCGGGGAAATCTGTTTTCTCAATTCAGGATCAATGAAAGGTGACTTAACAAAGATCTTATTGACAAACACTGGCCCTATTTTGCTGAAGAATCTGAAACAAGTGAATTAATTAGGATGCATGGAATACCTAAGAAAATCACATAATGAACCGCTTGTTCCAGAAACTCCTCCAATGTCACCCATAAAAGAAAACTTATCTCTAAGATGTGCAGTCACGAAACAGTGTAAAGATCAGCGTGATTCAGAGGAACCTGCAAACTTGTTTAATAATTCAATGTTTAGATACTTCGATTTATAATAAAGTCACAAAGATTGTACGTTATTTAATGTTATTAATTAGTTACGAACGTCAAGTAAATTATTAAATAGTTATAAGAACATTATATAACATCATATTAGTTGTATGTATATATTTCTAAAGCCTTTCGAGATTTTTACAGTGTCTATATATTTCTGATAGTCTATTAAATGAAGAAGTTTTTGGAATATCTACTAGTCTTGATGATTTGTTGTTTTTGGAATCATTATCAAAGATTTTTCAATCTTCAAGACAAATCACTACTTCCTAAGTTCACGTTGATTTTCACAACGTTGTACCTATGCAATTCGTCCATTATTTTTTTTGTAATTAATATTTTATTTCCCAAAGAACATAACTAAACTAACGAAAGTCATTACAACAACATACATAACTAAAAAAAAAAACAAATTTTACCGGAATAAGGTAGGGACAACTGCAAAAAAAAATCACAAAATCGTTAATATCTAGACAACGGTTCACAATCGGAAACGATTCCGGAAAGTCTTGAGGCCCTCTATTCATTTTTTCATTTCGGTCGTGCACTTTTGGGCCACCCAATATAGTGCTTTTTATCTATACAGAGTTCTGTTAAAGATGTTAAAATTTTTAACACAATTTTTACTTTGAGAAGTAAAATTGCTGCTTTTTTTAGACAATTATATAGACATATAAATCTATTCAAGACAGATGTAAAAATAAAGAATAATATAAGAAAAAGTTTTTTTTTATTATTTTGTTTTTCCAAAGCCATGACTCATTAATGTAATTCCTTTGTTTGTTTTTGTTTTTAGATAATAAAGGATTAGATATTCAAAGATTTTTGCAGTTAACCAATAAACCACAGAAACAGTTAAGTTTTACTAATAAATCACTAGATTACATAGAATCTGAGTGTGACAAAAAATAAATGGAACATTACGTAAAATTTGCTTTTAGCAATATAATCATAAATTTAACTCTAATGTTTTGGAATGAATGCTTATCAAAAACCGTAATAACATTTAAAAACTATTGCAAACATTTAAAATATGTTGTTCTATTTATAAACAATTAAAATTGCAAAACAGAACAAAAAAATAATTAAAAAAAATCATAAAACAGGACGGTTTCGACCTGCGGTATACTGCAAAGTCATCCTCAGATCTATTTATTGTTTAAAGTGAATTTGTTGATTTTTTTTTTGTACGACGATTTACTAAATTTTTCAGATATCTTGCAATTATATCAACGACGAATTTCAAATAGAAATTGTAAAAATAGACTAGATAAAAATCGAATTAAACTCTAAATCGAAATAATAAAATTATTGCATTTGCAATAATAATTGCAGGAATCGTTTGAAATTGAAGAAAAAAAACTCTGAAGAATTTTCATTTTCTGTTCCCATTTCCTTAAAATGTTCTTATTTAGTAAATAAGGAATTTTACGAAAAGTTTTTTTTTATATTTAATTTCGTTTTTTTATAAACTTTGGAAAATGAATCAATTGAATTCAATTGCTAAGAATTTAGAGAAAAAAAAACTAACATTAGAAAAACAGTCAAACTTTTTCGAATTGAAACCAGATAATGTCTTAGGAGAAGTACTAAATTGAATAAAACTTTATCAATTAATTTTTTTATTGTTATTAATACTGACATTTAGTTTTTCCTAGAAGACTGGTCAAAGTGCAGATGGAGATACCAGAGTCTCTCAGGGGGACACAGGCTTCCAATGACAACCAATGAAATAAAGCGTTTTTTACGACCTGCCACTATTGAAACGCAAAATAAACATATAAATCGTACTTAATTCCTGGAAGGATGTTCGGTATTACTGAAAGACCTCTAACAATAAAATTTCAACTGATTTATATTCCATAAAAACAGCATGCAGTGGAGGTCAGAAGATCTTCAAACTATTGAGATTTCTTTAATAATAAGCTAGTTGTTGGTTTAGTGACCCTATAATTAAGAATAGTTGGTATTTAAACAAAACAAAAAAAGTGTTTTAAATCATCGTTATAACACTTAAATGAATTTTAAAGTTAGTTGGGCAGTAATTACTTTACAATCTCGTTTTCACGATGTCAGTAACATTTTATAATCTGTCTAATGCTGCAGTTATAATCTATTATTTAATAATGAATAGATATGAGTAAATCCCATTGGAAGACCAACAATGGTCCACGAGACAGGCCGCCACGAGGATGGGAGGGAGGTTCAGTTGGTCCCACAGCAATGGGGCCCGGCCTGAAACTGAAACAAAACAGTAATACGAATTAGCCTACCACCTTTTTTTTTTAAGTCAACATTTATATGAACTACTTTTCTGCTTTAACCGTTTGCATAGGGTGTGAATTGTTTCTAAACTTTTTTCTAAACTTCACTTCTAAGCTTTTGGGTAGAGCTGGAAAAAGTAGATGTTTGTGTTAAATTAATTTACTCTAAAAAATAATGCTCACAGCTGTGTATGACATGTTTAAAAGGGAGAAATAAGAAATCTTGCGTTGTTTAAGCGATTTTTTTGGCTAAGAATCTATGATTTTTAACCATAAGGTGGAGGGGTATTACTACATATTATACATGGGCCCTGGATTGAATGTTGAGGGGCCTGCCATGAGGTTCTAAAAGTAAGGCTTCAAACGTTTCAAGATCCGGGGCTAAGATGGAACAATGCTCGCAGCCTCTACTCTCGGGAAATTGAACCCATTCTAGAGAAGGCTGGGAGAACCCTAGGACAGTTCTGAAGGATAATAATTTGTCTGAGAAAAATCCTCACACGCCACTAGGGAACAAAACTGACACCTTCGAGCACCTTAGTTGGCTTCGCTGGTCCACAATTAATGAACGATATTAAATAAAAGGTTTTTAAAATGTTTACAGTTTCGTTGTATTTCAATTTATTTCTTTTAAGTGACGTCACATCAAATACCAAAACTGAAATCTACCATTTTTAACCTTATCTATTTTCGCTGCTTCCATGGATTATATATTAATTACTTAACTCAAAAGACTTCTCTTGTTGCTCAAATGTTTTACACATTTTTATTTCAAATATATGTAATAAGAATTTGAAATAAAAAAAAAAAGCCTTCATCGTTATCTGAAGCCAAAAAACAATTAGGAATTTTCACAATCTTTCTAAAAAGTTGTATTTATTTATTTCACTTCAATATTCGATTTGTAATGGTAAAGGCTCGGTAGGATCAATAGTTTTAATTTCCTTAGTCAAATTCAAACGAATCAGTATCTGAGCAGTTTATTAGATGTACCGATCTTTTTAAGATAGTGGCGGAGTAAATAAATTATAAAAGAAGTATTTTTCTTTGGTATATTTTGTAATTTGACCTAAAACAATCTGTCGATGGTCTCACTTATTCTCGTTTATTCGACGAGATCTTCATATAATTTCCTTTAGCGTAATATATATAATAATTACTTAAAATAGAATCAATTTAAAAAGATTAAAAACTGGTAAAACAACAATTACAACCAAAAATTAAAAAGAAATGTAATTTAAGCAAACTCAGGAATCGAAATGAAAAGAACTCAGGATATTAACCCATCCTTCTCCACATCTGTGATTTTTGTTTCAGAGATTTGAAAATCATCCTAGTGTTCTATGAAAACCTATTTTGTTTTGACTTTCTATATAGTCTATTAAATTTGTAGACTTACAAATGATTTGCGAAAGGAAGAGTATAACATTTAACTGGAAACACAACTGTTGCAACGTCCTTTCAGATTGGAAATACAGTAATACATTCATTCTTTTTCAGTCACACTTATCATACCTTATTCAAAATTATAGATATAGCGATGGATGATTAAAAAAGAAAGAGCAATGGTTTTACTTCTGATTAAATAAATGCTTCATCCCTACATTTAGTAAAAAAATTGTTAAATGCAGAAAGAGTCCATGTCCAGTATGTAGATATAATTGCAAAATTTAATGTGCCTAAGAATGTTAGTAAGGAACAAGAAAGATAAAAACGCACACAACAACTAAGGATCCACTGAGCTGTAATTGAGCTGAAATTTTGGAATTTTCATACCGGGAATCAAAAACAGACTGTTTCGACCTTCCTGTTTGATTCGCCCAGTAGGGGAGACCGGGGCAGAGCGGTCCACTTTTTTTTGTTGAATTTTTTTCTTTTTTTTGTTAAGAGATTTTCCATTGCATTTTTTTTTGTCAGAATCGGAAACTATTCAAGAATGTAAATACTTGATTTCATTTCATTATCTTCATAAATAAAATTGGTATTAATTCGCAAAGCAAAAATGGTAGAGTGGTCCAACCTGCCCCGACCACGGGGCAGGCTGGACCACCCCATGGGCCACGTTGGTCCGGGTAAGAATAACAACATTTAAAGTAAGTTTTTTATTGAATATAAAATAACATGCCATTTAGGATATCATGAAATAAAGTTTAACTTAACATAGACTACCTAAGGTATTACATATTCAAGTGAAAATTTAATATAATCATTACGCAGTTGAAAGTCGTAAATGAATAATATCAATTAGGTTTACATTGAATTAATTAATCACTTTCACTAGAGAAATCTTCTTTGCAGTTGAGGCATTCGTAAAATAAACCCCGAATATCACTGGATACGCAGGAACTATGGGTCCATCTCTTGCACTGCGTACATTGAATCCACTTCACTTAGGGATGTAATTGTGTGTGTTTTAGAATACGCTCCCTCTCCTGAAATGTTTAAATTGATTGGGTGTACTTTTTGCCCGTGTGTTTCAGATTCATCAACTGATCTGATTTTTTTCCCGCCAGAGTGTACTTAACTTTTCTCCTTTTGTTCCCATGGGAAAACGAAACAGATTAAACCACGTGATCACTCGATCAACGCACAACTGTTTTTTCGAAGTTTTTCTTTTTCTTTCGCACATATTGTTTTCTAAATAAGCTCAAACCATTAAAATAATATTTAACCATGAAATATCACAATAATATTATACAAGACTTTACCAAATACAAAAATTCAAGTACATAATTACAACAATACAATTATTAAAAATCAAAATATATTCCCTCAGAGACCAAGATTTTAATCGTGTCATGTTGCCAATTCCACAACGTGACAGTTTGCGTAGTTTTTAATTAGAATTTAATAACACTTAAATGTGTAAATTGGCTATTTTCGAAGATTAAGATGCCTTCGCGCGAAGTCTTCCCCCATTACGGTACTTGCTGAGAGGAATTACTAAAGGGGTAATATCCTTTAATAATATAGGCCACACAATATATGGTAGCCTACATAAAAAAATATATAAAAAAATATAATATGTAATAATGTAATACAATATAATATAATAGGCCTAATAAATATAATAATATAAAAAAAATATAATGTATAGTGCCAAAATATTTTATTGTAAAAACAGCGGGGCAGAGTGGACCACTGGTCCAATGTGCCCCGTGTCGTTCGGTCCACTCTGCCCCATATCCTTTTTGGCATTTCCTTCAGTTGTAACTATCGACTACTTTAAGTATTCAATTCATACTACAGCTTAAAATGATCTTTAGATTACCACCTTCAATATGAATATTACGGTTTTCTTATTCAATGCATCGCTGAACAGCAATATTAAAGTAAAAACAACACTAAACATTTACTTCCCTGGACAAAAACAAAACAATCGATCACCTCACTGTCACCAATTAGCCGAATTCACTGACGCTTTTGTGGTAGCAGCGCCACAATGGCACCAACCTTCTTTCCGATTTTTGGCGCATTCTAGCGTTTACACGAATTACTAAAGTCAACGGTCCACTCTACCCCTAGGTCCACTTAGCCCCGGTCTCCCCTACTCATAACTCATTGGGATCCGTATTGTATTTGCCTTTTTTGTTCGTATAGGAGCAAAACATACTTTTCCCATTGAGTTCCTGCAAACTCCAAATCAAATTGAGAATTCGTTATTTTATTTTAATTAACTTTTTGTTACATATGTTTTTGCTATTTTGATTTTAGTTCAGCATTTTTAATATTTAATTAATAATTATATTTTCTTTAAATATTTTATATACTTCTGTTTTCAAATCTTACCAGGAGAATTTCTTAAATATTAAGTTTTATTTGCTGATTTGCTTGTTATTGTTCAATTTGGAATCAATATATTTAAGAATTAAAAGCAAATAAATTTTAGAAACGTTTGCTTGATTATTTTTTTTTATTTTGAAATGGCAGATTTTTGTATAATAATCGTGCATTACTAATATTACTGATTATCAATTTTATTGGTTTGTATCTCAATGCGTAATGAACTAATTTCAGAATGCTGGTGTTGTAATATCATTGCGTAAGAGATTTCTTTGGCTGTACAGGTAGCCGCTTGGCTGAAACTTCTGCAAGGGAAAATGGCGACACTAAATTTTTTCCCCTTTTCTGTCCTTTCTTTTGGTGCTTCGTGATTGGTCCTTTTACCCTACCGCCATGTGATCTTCTTGAAGAGGGCCTTGGAGACGGCCTCGGACCCTGCAACTTAATTACTCGCCTCTCTCTTTCCGGAAATGAGGCAAAGTACTTATTTACGGAATAATTCAGCTCTCGTTTTTTTTTTCATGTCAGCACTATGAGTCTTCTGTGAGATAAGGAAATTAAAGCAGGTTGGGTGAAGCGAACGCACTCTCTCCACTGGGCGGGAACCGTTTTAATCTTCTGCCGACGAAGACTTACAACTTCTGCGGAAACCATTCGCCAGTTTCCAATGCTTTTCCGTAGCAAAACTTCGTTTCAATCAGCAATTTTTTAATTAATTTCATTGAAAAGGAAATTTCTGGAGTTAGTTTGAAATAAAAGTGATTTACGTTAATGAACAGTAATTAAATATTTTCTAAATTATAATTTAGAGCTTTTATAATTTATGTATTTTCTGAAAATGTTTATATTGAAATTGCTATTGAAAATTTACTGAAGTATTTGAGTAAAAGAATACAAATATCAGTGATTAATATTGAATTATTATTGAATAATTACTGAGCAATTATTGGAGCAGTTGTATGCAAACGTCATTTTACTTTTTGTTTTTTGCTTTTTTGCTACAAAAATTTTGCTTATATTATTAAAATTAGATATTAATTATAATCAGTTAATTAGGATAATTTCTTGGTTTTTTTTTTAAATTTTTTATCACTAAATTTTAAGTTTATTTTTATTTTTTTAATAATAGTTTTCTATTAAATTAAATCATATAATATTTTAACTTGATACGGCTTAATTTAACAGAAAATTAATGGACTTTTTAATTATAACTAAAATCAAATATTGTTCTTGCATTTTTTTTTCTTTTTCTTTTCAAATTAAAATCTTTTATAAATGAACTTTCTTTAATGTTATTAATGAATGAAGAACTTCTGTTCCTGCAGAAATGAGTTTTTTCCTTGTTTTTTTCGGTTTCAATATCGCAAGTGATGTCTGTTTCCATAACTCTGGGTCCAAATGTTTTCCCTTACAGAACAGACTGTCGAAACATCAAAGCGAATAGTTTTCCGACCATTGATTTCTTTTATTGAAAGTGAAAGCAGTATTTGGAAGCCAAACAGAAAAGAAAAAAGAACGAGAAAACCCACCACCAGCATTGGGTGAGGGAGATTCATCAAAAAAGCCATTGCATTGCAAATGTCATATAGCGAGACCCGAGGCGCCCTCTGTAGACGAACCTATAACATTAAAAAAAAAGGCACAAGTGGAACATTGGAACAAAATGAAAGTTTCTTGTATTTCCCCCCGATGTCTACTGAGAAGAGACATAATTAATACCAAGTATAGATTTGTATTCCAAATGGGTTCTACAAAGAACAAGGGTGACTATAAAAAAATTCATTTAAGAGGACTGTTTGCTTCGACCACCCAAGGCGAGATTGGGAACTATTTCAGCCCTGATTTGCATTGCTAAGAGGATGCATTTGCACAGATATGGATGTGCATTAATGTAAGCGATTGAGGAAGCACAACCAAATATGTCTGTGGTCCATTTCACTTCACTTGGCAAACAGAAGGCCTGTTGCAATTATATCCCAAACACTGGCTCATTTGATTGGCTCTGATATTTAACTTGTTAATTAGGATTTTGCAGGGTTTTTTTTAAGACATTTTAAAGCCGAACCTTAAAGAAAAAACAAGAATATGAATTACATTTTTAGAATATCTTTAAAGAAGAAATGAAAAGTAATATCTCCACCAAAAAAAATGTTTTGACAAAATTGGGATTTTCAAGCTTCGTTAAATACTTTGTATTTACGAACTTATCATTATAATTCTTTTTATTAGGAAAAAGCAGAATTTAAGTATTGTTTAATTAAATTATATTGTTGTTACTGATGCTTAAATTTTTATTACTGTTATAGAAATGAATATAGTTGTTTCATCATAAGCAGAGGTATATATCTATAAAATTAAATAAAAGAAAAACCCCTATTTTCAAAATACAGTATTCATAATTATTTTTTTTTAAATTTCGGTAGAGTTCTTTTGTATCAATATAGAAAATGAAAAAAGATTTAAACCTAACTGAAAACCTCTTTTTATTATTTGAGATAAAAGTTTAGGCAAACACACATTCAATTAATGTAAAATCTATATAAATAAAAATGCAAATATTCGTTCTTCAAAATTTTAAATCGCCGAAAGTTCTTCACCGATTGCTTTGAAATTTTGACACAATGTTGCATTCGAATATGTGCATGTTTTTATATACCTATTATGTAGATGTCACACCTGTGACAGGTACAAAACACGCTGTTTTTGACAACACCAGGTGTTTGGCGCCAACCCGCAATACACTTGAGTTAAGCGGAGAAGCTACAACGGGCTGGGAAGTCGTACATTCTCCAGTCTCGATATTAATTTGCTAAATAAATAAAGTTTTTGTTTTTAATGCTGTATATGCAAGGGTTCCGGTGCGAAGCGACGGTACCCGGCTAATATTAAAATAAATATGTTTTCGGGAGTGGCAATTTTCTTTATCGAAAACATTCATGAAAACAAAGTAAGATAGCGTTTAGTGTTTTAAGTTAAATTGCATAGGCTACTCTAATAATAATAGATAGTTTACATTGTCATTTGATTATAGAGAACATTATTTTTTAATTTCTAATGTTCTTTATTTGGTTGGAAAGCATTAAAACGAAATTGCTTCAAAAAATTAGAAAAATAAAAAGTGTTACATTCTGAAGAAATTACAATAAAAGCTATAAGAATTAGTTCATAAATTATTATTGTTTCGTTTAAATTAATTTTTGAAAATGAATACTTTTTTGAATACATTGCTAGTAAAATTAAAACAGTTTTTAAATATTTAAATTTATTTCGCTAGTTTTTGAGATACATAAAATTTGTCATTATAAGTTAAGTGTAATTAAATAAAGAATTGAACTAGAATAAGTAAAAGCATTTTGGATTTTTTTGTACAAATTGTATTTGTTTGTTAGAAAGTTGTTTGACTCTCATTGTTTTCCTTAAACCAACTGCAAGGGAAAAAAGAGGTTAAGTGGATTTTCTTGTAAAATATTGTATTAATAGCAAAGTTTGTTCAAGTTTATAAAAAAAAGAAGTAAATCTAATAGATTTTCTCTTTTGCAAAACATTTTTTTTTTCCCAAAACAATTCCAAAACTGATTTTGAAAATTGATTTTTTTGAATTCCGTTGTGGAGTTGACGAGTCAGGAGATATTTGCAAGCGCGTGCGCTCGAGAGAGAGAGAGAGGGTAGTTGTGCTTCTGCTGCCAGGAATAGGGTTACAAGAAAATGGGTTTGCGATAAGGCAGAAGCAGGATCGCGACTCCGAGAGATTGATAGCTATTGGAGCAGGGCACAGCAATAGGTGGAATGGGTCAAGGCGATAGCGAACCAATCGAAATGTTCTGCGTCCCAACAAATGCAACTGGATACTGGGTCTAGCAGAGATTAAAATTCCAGAGAGTTTGTAATTTTGTGCCACCTTTCTTTATGAAAGCCGTGGAATTCAGTCTACCTTTGCTACGAAGTTATCAGAAAGAGGTGAACGAAATAAAAGTGTTTTTTTCAATCTTAAAAAAAAAAAAAAAAAAAAAAAAAAAAAATTTATTAAAAAATAAAAAAAAAAAAAAAAAAAAAAAAAAAAGATGAATTAGGAATTATAGCTGAAATAAATTTGATCTTTAAAAATTAGTTTCTTTTGGAAATTGCTTATTATTAATTCTTGATAAAGAGAATGATTAAATAATTTAAAAATAGAAATAAACTATTTCCGAATCTTATTGTGAAATGATATTACTAATCAATTTAATGTTTATATGTAAAGTAATATAATATACCTTTTTTTATTTATATAACTTTGCTGTTGTTATTGTTGCTTTCATAAGTGTAATTTTAGAGCACACTTCTAATTGGTCGTATTTTGGAAAACTGGTTGCCTTTTTATAGGTCATATTATACTTTTAGCAATAAAATAATAATTTTTATATTACGAAATATTTAAGGACTTCTCTAAAGGTTCCGGGTTAATGGTGACTGTTTGTAAACATATCTGAAAATACGAATCTGTCCTAGAGATATTAAAATAAGCTTTGTAATAGTTAAAGATAAATAAGTATAAATAAGTTCTTACTTTCTAGAATCTGAAATAAATTACATAATAATACTAACGATGCAATAGGGTCTTTTATGAGATTTTATTTCGGTGGAGAGAGAGAACAAGTTAGGAAGATGACTTCCAACAGCCAACCAAAAACAAAAGGTCGTCTTCAAAATTTCAGGTCCTCGTAATAGACATCCAATCAAAAAAGATGAAATTTAAACCTATTTTACACATTTTTGTTAAAAAACATGCTGATTACAAATTAAAAATTGCCTACCTTATATAAGCACGAGTAATGTTTAGTTTAAAAAATAACAAACTAAAATACACAACGTTTCCGACCATTCTGCTGTTTAAGGTCCATTTTCAAGTCCATTTTTAAAAAACGAATCCAAGTACTGGAGGATGATTTTAAAGTTTTAAGTTTTAAATTTTTAATACAACACTTGAAAATGGACCTTAAACAGCAGAGTGGTCGGAAAAGTTGTGAATTTTAGTTTGTTGATTTTTAAACTAAACATTACTCGTGTATATATATATATAAGTAAGGTGACCAACCGTCCTCCTTTTGAAGCTCTCTCGTCCCTTGAGAAGTGTCCTCCTAAATGTCCTCCTTTTTTTTTTGGTTGAACAGATTTAACATTTTTTTTCTCAATTTATTTGCGTCCTCCTTTTCATTTATAATATAATAATAATATAAGGTAGGCAATTTTTAACTATTTTATACATTTCGAGATTTCGGGAGAGCCAGGACCCCCCTTAAATACGCCTGTGGTTGGCAAGTTAGAGTGAAGTATGGTGATTAATGGTTTTAAACGATTTCTATTTGAGGCTAAATTATGAAAATATCGTGTAAGACTAAGGGCGGTATTCATCAAGTTACGTTAAAATTGAAGATTAAAAATCAAATCTCCTCTTAATATACATTGGCTGTGAACCAAGATTTATCGGTCGTTAAGTCGCTGTTCAGAATTTAGCTTACCATTAAATCGGGTTTCTCAATTACAAAACTCCCATCAGCCCCCGCGTTGTTCACCTTTTTCAAGATGGCTGACATAGACTCGATTCCTGTGATTTCGTGTGATAGATATATAGCCTTCTGGCGTAAAAGAAGAAAATCTCTGTGTCTAAAATAATAATGTTCAGTGGTTCTTAACTATCTGTTTGCGAACGTGGCAATAATTAAACAAGAGTTTATAAACTTGGCAAATTCCTATTGCAATACTTTAAACGTGTACTTAACACCTAACTGAATATTACTAGCAGAGTAAATAAATGTTCTTAGACACAACGTTAAACACACAATAACATTTTATTTTCCATGCCGGAACAGTTCGTTTACAAATGAAAAGATACTTCGCTGTGACTCATAACTAACACTTATATGACAATCAAATCGTTCCAGATTTAAACATTAACTCAAAAGTCCACACGTTAATGCTTATATTGATTAAGAGTTCTTTAGCACTTAGCTATTCTTGTTAGTCTTTAACTTTATCTTAATCTTTTCATTCGAACTACTTTAATATCTTTGACTTGAATAACTTCTGTTAACTTTTAGCCTTTCACAATGTCTTTATTAATCTTATCTTCTAAGAGTAGAATTTCTGAACGGAATTAATCTAAGTCTTTACTGAACCTTTACTTTGAGAAACATTTAAAGCTTTAGTCATCATTCATTATACAATCTTTGATTAACATCAGGATCTTTAATCTCTAGATGATTCTTTAATCTTTACTAGTCCCGAATCCAAGATAAATCTTTAGTCCTATCTTTGTTATCGCGAACAGTCTTTTATCTTTAAAGTCTTTGTATTCTGAATTAATCTTCGCTAACTTTTAACGCTTTGCTGAAGCTTTAACAACTTTAATTCTCTAACGACTTGACTTCTATCTTCGTAAATATGGCACCGCAACTATTAATGGGAAAATAAATAACTTATATTATTTTCCTGGAAAGAAAACAAGTTGAACCTAAACATCTTTGATATTCTCTGATGAATAGACTATTCTTCATTGGAACTAATCTCTTCAAACGTTGGGTTGCCTAGTAACACTAAAGTCCTGGAAATACATTGGAAAATGGAATTAATAACTTAAGCCTTTTCAAAGTTGAAATCTTTATTTCAAACGTTGAGTAAATTCATCGTATTTATTCGAAATATAAACCAGAAACTTCGATCGAATAAAAACAACATGTCCTTTCATAATTCCTAGATAATACAGAGAACAAGAAATCATCATCACATCAAATCATCTTCGAATCGGAACATCCTCCCCGAATCGGAATAACCTTTGCAATCCATGGCGGAGTCCATACAATCACTCTGCTATCACATCCGCGTAAACTCGTATCATTGTTACTTTAACAAACGGTCGTCAACCAAGAAGCTTCGCTTTTTGTTCTCGGTCATTGATTGTTGTATAACAGTCGATCTGTATGATAAACGAATTCCTTGTAATAATTGCTTTCCAAATTTATTTACACAACATTTCGACGATGAATTAGATACATGTACTCAACTAAAAGTTTCCAAATGATGGGATTAATTTATTTGAAAATTCTTAGTCTTCAAGCGAAAAATTCGGCCCATGTTTTTTTTTTTTTTTACCTTTCCATGAAAGCCGCCATTTAAAAAATACTTCCGCATACGAAAAGTAATCCGGAAATGAATTTAAATGTTAATAATAATCAGTCTTAGAGGAATATGACATGTTATCAACGATTCAGTAAAATACTGTCTGATTGTGGTTGGTGCACAACAACTTTTATAGTAATTACGTAAAATTAAATATTTTTATTGCTTGTTATGAAGTAAACATTTCTGTGTTAAGGATTGTAAAAATGCAAATGTGTTAATTTACAATATTTTAAATATGTAATTTAAACTAATAATAATTTATTCTTATAAATAACTTATACCTATGTTCAGAATTTATTAAAGAGCATTCTTTTTTCTTTTTCTTTTCAGGTAATGAAAGTTTTTTCTATTTTTGCTGAAATCGTAAGTTATTTTAAATTAATTTCATTTTAAATTTCTGAATGATTTGAGTTATTATTAGCAAAATATCGTTTTTGAAAGAATTCTTGAGTTCGAATCACTTCCTTTCCTACAATTCAGGTTCCCCGATGAAATCTATTCTTAATAGAAGTTCCTGCTACTGACAAGTAATTCTAAATTTATTGAAAATTCGTGCTTATATAAATTTTCAACTGTTGAGACGAAATTCGGTTTAAAAAAAATAAAAAAAAACTGTACTTTTAACGGGTGACATTAAAAAGTTATTTTTATACTAAAAAAGAATTTCAGGACACACATTTTTACATCTAAAATTACATTTTTTTATTTAAAAATGGTAAAAAAAAAAAAAAAAAAAAAAAAAAAAAAACCTATCAGAACAGTTTCGGTCCGTTTACCACAGGACCATCATCAGCTGAATGTATGAACAGGCCGAAACTGTCCTGATAGGTTTTTTTTTTTTACCCTTTTTCATTAAAAAAATAATTTTAAATGTAAAAATGTGTGTGTCCCGAAATTCGTTTCAGTATAAAAAAAAATCGCCATATTATAGCTTTAACATCCATGATATTGACATTGCGTTGATCTTGTGCCAGTTGTAATACGCCTTGAATGTTATTTACTTCGCAATCTTTTATTATGTTCTTTAAAACACTGTTTTCTTAGATAAAATAAATTAACTTAAATACATTATATAGTACAATATCAACATCAAAAATTTTTGCTTATGCTGATGACATCATATTGATAAATATAAATGAAAATTATGAAACTGCAGAATACAATATACAAAAAGACTTTAATAAATTAATTATTTGGACACACAATAATAAAATGAAAATAAATAGTGTAAAAACAAAACTAATGATATTGAAAACAAAAAATAAATTTTTACATACAAATCCAGTAATAAAATATCATGATTATAATTGTTTATTCGATGATGACATAAACTTCCAAAGTTGTAATTGTGAAAATATTGAAATTATTAAAACAATTAGATATCTAGGTTTATATATTAATGATCAATTCTCTTGGAAAACACATTATTTATATATATTAAATAAACTTAATTCATTAATATATATGTTTCAACATATAAAGGGTATCTTTTCTATAAGATACAAGATGTTAATATATAAATCATTTATAGATTCATTAATAAATTATGGATTATGTTGTTGGGTACATTTAGGTAATACAGACACTAATAACATAAATAGAATATTAAATAAAATAATGAATTACATAATACAAGATTATTGTATATTAACAAAGAATGAAAAAATACAGATAAGAATAAAATATAAAATTTTAATGCCAAAAGAAAAAATATTATATTCTTTAATAATAAATAACTTTTATAAAATTAGAAATCAAATTAGAAATTATAACTTAGAAAATATTACTAGAAATACATTAATAAAGATTTTATATTATGAAAATCCTAAGAACAACTTTGGATTAAGAAATAAAAATAGAATTCTATTAAAGATTTTTATGCAAATTACAAATGAATTAAAACAAAATAAATTTAATAAAATAAGTATATTAAAAAGGCAAATACTGAAAAAAATAATATTTGGCGAAATTATCTGGAATATTTAGGTATTTTTGATTACATATACTATATTTATATTTTGTGTGTTTTTGGTCTTGTGTATTGATATTT
>JAFIDM010005346.1:7235285-7246920 GCA_023159025.1 Thereuonema tuberculata
TAACACCTGGAGGCTGTGTCGATATTTGTTCTTTAGAGAGGACATTATCCCCGGTGGAATAGCAGTTAAGATATCAAATTAAGGTAATTTAGTTATTTCAAGTACAAGACCGTGAAAGAAGAGGGCAATTTCTACCCCCTCTCTTTTTATCGCCTCCCACGCAACGGGTTTTAGTGCAGATAAAAATAAAGAGGTGAACCCGTTCGGAGAAAAAAAGGAATGGAAGTGGAAACTGACCAAAAACATAGAAAACCTCAACGAAAACCTCTCTTTTGAAAATCAAAATAATTTCAAAACTTAATAATCAACTTCCTGAAGTAAATTTTGTTCCGAACATATAACACAGATTAATATTACTTTTGCTTTACGCTTTAATTACGTATATTTACATTTTATGTTTTATGTATTTAAAAATAAATCAGTTTAATTCTTTTGTGGCATTACAACAACCAAAATGAAAGACTTTCCTTATTTCTTTCGTAGTAGGAATTTTGTAGTTATCAATTACGGAAAATTCTCTTAACGTTACAGGGAATTTTAATTAAGTGGTAAAAATTTCCGATTAAAATATCAATAATTTTGTAAAATGATTAACAAAACTGGTAATTTCACTTTATAAAAATGCTCCAAGAAATCTGTAATAGACGAGATTTAGATTACTTGGGGATTATCTACGTAAACAATAAATGAATTAAAAATTGGATAACCTATTTTGATAAAATATATTATGTAAATGAAGCAAGAAATCCTTGTTTTAAAATAAAACATATTTGGAAGCATATTCCAAGGTCTTCGTAACCTTTCGAAGAAAAAGGGACGACTTCATTTTAACATCTTAAAGTACAGAAAAAAAATTAAATACTTTTTTCAGAAAGGAATTTTGTAATTTTAAAAGTATGTGTTTAATAAGGATTGAAATTTTTAAACATTTAAGCATTTATTTAGTTAAAAAAATTTCCTTTGTCCCTTAACTGTACTTTGTTCATTCAGATTCTTTCTTTCGGATTTCCATCTTTTGTTTCTACATCCAACACATTTAGCAAAAGTCCTTTACTAGAAGTAAGAATCGTTTCGGTCCTGATTTCTCGCCTTTCACATTTAATCACATCGCATTTCTTCTTGCGCTAACATTGTAATGGAATTCCCTGCTGTGTACATTAATGGCCTTCCTTTTGTTTCATATACACAAGTGATGGGATAATAAATTGATTCCATTATATCTAGTGTCAAGACATTTATTTATTTGTCCATTTCATATTGCAATTTATCATCCAATTAACCGTTAATATAAGAAAGGAACACAAATAGAAATAAAAACAATTTTTTTTTTTCAGATTGTGGCTGTGATATTATGTAAATTGATTTAAGCATCACTATTTTTAACATGATTTTTTTTTATTGTTATTACTAATTATCTTCTAATTTGACAATTAACTTCATTAATATTTATTTAATGATTTATATAAAAAATAAAAGCTTGATTTATCAAATATTGCTTATTCATAGTTTTCGGTTATAAGAAAAGGCTTCTTCAACTGATACTGGCTAGAATTATTAAGAATATTATTTTTGCAAATTAAGAATGAAGTAACATTATAACGATTACCTGAAACATACATTTACCATTTATATGACACTGGAGTTATAGAAAAATAGGCTTTCGTTGAATAATAATATTGGAAATTTTCTCGAATGTTATACGGTACTTTTTAAACAAATCATAATTATCTTAAATATAACTGAAGAAATAATTGTTGCCCACCCAGCTGAACAGTCCAATGTCTCATTGTGATCTGCATTCGCCACAGAGGGCTTTTATAAAAAGGAAATGGATGCAATATGGAAAGAAACCTTATTCACTTCAGTAATAAGCCATACAGAGAGTCAACAGAGATCTGAAGTATTGTGATGTGGATATTTAAGATGGCTGTCGTTAATATCACAAGAGACCACAACACAGTGATCTTCATAGTACAAAGTTAATTCCATTTATAATATTTAAAATATTACTTCCACTTCATACAACCCAAACATATTTTACTTTTTCTTTTAATATTAAAAGAATATTTGAAGCGATTCTTCGTCATATTCTTGTAAATGAATATCAGTTTCCAAAAAAAAAATATTTCCTTTTTCCTTGTACCGCTTTTTGACCTTATTTATTGTATATTGTATATTTGTATACAAGAGTTTCTTAACGCTTGGAGTATTTATTAAATACGAACATGAGAAATGTGATAACGATTATTTTGGTCTGACTTTCTCCAATCCGTGAATCCGGGAGCTTAATGGTTAAAGCATTGGACTGTGGGCTGCGGGAGCTCCGTTCAATTCCCACGAGGCGGATTTCCCTCAGGAAATTTATTAGCCGACAGGCAGCAGGTTCACCTAGCCCTCTATAAAGTGGCGATTGAGATTCTTTTCCAGAGATTAAAGGCGGCAGAGCTTTGCGCCGACCACACATTCTATTCCGTAATCCATCAAATACAAATTTGGATTATTTAGAAAAGCTATCGTTAATGATCCTCATGTTCAGCCATTCGCAGTATAAAGAGAATAAGCATTGTTCAGTTTACTTTTTCTAATTTTTTTTTTAATTTTTTTTAATTTTTCTAATTTAATTTTTTTTTTTTTATTACAATCTGTTTCATGTTTGATTTTTTTTCGTGGTTATTTGTCCACATTAGTAATTCAAAACCATTTTCATACAAAATTACACACACAGAACTCTTCAAATCATTTAGAATTTTTCTAATATTTTCTGGAACCCTTACATAATTTAACGAACATACTCACGATCGATTATGATTCCAAGAATTTACATTTAATAGATAGTTCTGTGATATTAGAAATTAAAAAAAATTATTGCATATGCAAACGAAAAAATAAAGTAAAAAAAACATATATTAAAAAAGACATTGCCGCATATGCTGCAGATATTCGAATATTAATTTACCCTTATTATAGCGATCAAATAGCAAGTTATATGTATCGCAAGTAGTTAATGAAGGTCTCAGCTATTTCAACTAATTGTAGATGTTCATAAAACCAGTTTTTTTTTTTTTTAGCGACTAATTTGGGGGCAATATGACAGCGATTTTTAGCAACCCATCGGGAAGCTATTGCGTTTGTCCTGTCCGTCCGTCCATCCGTGTTTGTCCTCCCATCTAATAACTCCCAAACGGAAAGTCGGATCGGCAAACGAAATTACCATCGTATTCAGAAGCCCAAACAACATAGGAATGGGATAAATTCAGGGGTGAACGCCCACTTCTTTTTCCAGATATGTGGCATTGTTTTCATTGTACCCCCTCTGTAAAACTCCCGAACGGAAGGTCGGATCAACAAACGGACATCACCATCGTGTTCAGAGGCCCAACACCGTAGGAATGAGGTATTTTCAGGGGCCAACGATCCCTCGTGTTCGAAATATTTGGCATTGTTATCGTTGGATTTCCGCGATTAGCTTAAATGTTAGAAATGTAACCATCCCATATCAGTTTTTAGCTACAGTTTGATGGGTAAGGTTTCGAACTCTCATGCTGGAGGTTATCGGCCACCCATATGCTGCAGATATTCGAATCCGTATATCTACTTTTTTTCCCTTAATCTTTTTTTTCTCAATGTCCACGTGGATTTTCTTTTTTTTTATTTCCATAACTTTTATTTATTTTTCCATTTTTTTATTATTATTTTTAATTTTTTTTTGTTATTATGGATAGTTCTTAATTTTATGCTTTAGCACAATTTTTATTATTTGTTTCTAATTAACAAGTATTTAAAGACAAAATGCAACATTTAATGTAAATTAATTGACTTACGAAAGCCTACCTAAAAAAGAATGTTAAGAATTAATTCCGAAATACTCATTATAACAGCGGTGTTCATCTCCTTTAATCTCTTCTTTTATTTAGACTGTTTAAAAGGGTTATCAATTTATTTATAACCGTCTTACTTGATATCTCATAAAGAAAAAAAAAGTTGATCACACCTAGAGGGCGTTTTTCTTCGTTGCCAAATAGGTTTGCTTCCTTCTGACATCATTGTCTTGTTCCATAAACCCAGCCAGTGTTGGAGGGGGAATTCTATTAGGGGTTGTGGCTATCTCTGCTTCTCATCTCTTAATATTTGAACAGAGACTGTGGTGGGGGATTGTGTTCTATTACCCTTTATCTCATCCGAATGGATTCCTTTCCCCTACTGTCTCTGATGCCAGATAAGGCGCTCTCTCTCTTCAGGTACGTTTGTAAACCCATAATTATTAGCATAACCGATTCCTTGGACTAACAAGCCCGTCTCTTGACGAAGACTCCATATCATGCACCACTAAGTGATTCAGTGCCAACTGTCTTTGTAAGCAACGCACGTGCAGATAGGGGAAACGCCAACAGAAACCTATCGCAAAGAGAAAAGGGGTTATTATGAGGAGAAATCGGACGTCTCTTATAGGTGGGGGAGTCGCAAGGGGCCTCCAAAGATAACAAACGGATTCCCACTCCCTATTCGCCATTTAATGTCAGCCATCGCTGTCATACACAACGATAACAAAAGAAAAAAAGAAAAATTAGCTTAAAAAACAATGACATTGCTGATAATGGAATTAAGCTTGTAAATTCGCGCGTGAAAAATTTATGAAAACTTAATGGTGAAGAAAACGCCTTTTAAGATAACGGGCCGTCGAGGGTGAAGCGAAGATTTCGAGAGAGAAGAGTATTCACCCGTTAAGACCTCTACGAGTTCGCACGAGGCAACTGTAAACAATGCAAGCGACGTTTGAATAATACTAATAAAAAAGTGTTATCTGCTTCTCATATATCGAGGTTTCTTTTACAGCGATAAGCCAACACACCATATTATTGTTTGCCAACAAAAACAGACGTAGGAGGAAGTTTGTTTATATTCAGGATTTGACTGAATTTCACTGCATCATCCTTTCGAAGAATTCAATTGAACATTTCATTAAACATTTAATTTTTACTTTTTTAAAATGCGAAAGGAAAAAATATACATAAAGGAAATATTTATTTTTTCCTTTATGCATTAGACACGTAAAGATAACTCTTAATAAAATTCCTATAATTACGATATAAATTTCACTATCTGTGTTATTATCGTGATGGAATAAATGCAAAAAAAAAATAATATTGATAATACATTAAATGTTTTTTTAAATATAAAAATACCAGAATTTTATGTAAATGATTATATTAAAATTAAGCAGTTTCATTTTTAATTATCAAAAATTCACTGAAATTCGTGAAATATTATCAGTTTTTGAAATATTTTTTGTTTAAAGTTACTTTTGTGTTCTTGAATAGTAATTTAACTCCATTGTTGCTTCGTTTGTTTGGTATTTCCAGTTTTCACATAATTCAGGATTAACTTATTATCGTATTATTATTAGAACAATTTATTATAAGTAAACATTAGAGATTGTAAACTGTGGATTAGTGAAATGTCAATGCTTCATTTTTATAGGATTAAATCAATAAAAGTGTTCAACCAGATATAATAATAATAACAACAATAATTTATTGTTTTTTTTTTTTAATTTCATGATATAATATAATTTTTTCTAGTCACCATTTTTATTAATTTTCAAAATAAAATTCTTGTTCTACTTTCCTCAAGTAACATATAAAATAAAACGTCGGAACAAATGTGGAACCCGCAAAAGTTAAAACAAACAATAAAAACTCGCCGAAAGGACGAATGGCGAGACCTGGTTGTGTACTGATGACTGCTCCTGGCTGATGATCGCGTGAAACAGCTGTACCAGGATATCATCTTGTATACAACTCACCCATTGTTATTAACATATAAAATCTTTTTATTTTTCCAATCTTAATATAAGTACAATCTTAATTTTGTAAACTAGACTTATTGTGATTTTACAAAACACAATTTTTTTTACAAAACCATTAATAAATCATTTAAGTTATCCACCAGATCTTCATTATTATAACAACAATGATCACCTTCTAGTTTATCTTCATTTTTGTAATTTTAAACTAAAAATGAAGATATTAGACTTTCCTTTAAAGGCTATATCAAAAGATATAATTTTAAATTTTGTATTAAGTAATTTGTTTAAAAAAATTTTAAACGTATGTAAAAAATAATTGAATGGAAATGAATGAATTAAAAACATACAAATAAGAACATTTAAAATGTTTTATAAAAATACTTAACATGGAATATTGGAGCCTTTCGGGTATCTATGCGGGTGTTGAGAATGGGTTTCCCGCATAGGAACCGAAAGGCTCGAATGTCATTGTTAAAAATATTTTTATAAAATATTTTAAATGTTCTTATTTGTGTGTTGTTAATTCATTCATTTCAATTAAGTAATTTGTCTTGATTCTGGTTTAACCCAATGTTAGTAATCCTCTAATTTTGTATCTATTATTAAATAAATATTCTTTCAATAATTATTTTGTGAAGCTGTTTTGCTATTTATAATTTCAATATAAATTTCAATAGTCTTTTCTTTCTTCTTCAATGACCTTGTTTTTTTTTCTCCCTTTTCTAAATTTAAGTAGATTTCTTTAGAAAAAAAATAGCAACAATTCTTGCAAAAAAATAACTAATTTTCACTATTACAATTTGATAAATTATTCCTGTAAACAGACTTAAATCAAATTTTTACTTTAAAAAAGCATCTTATTTCCAAATCTACAAATCTTTTAAAAAATACATTTTCTCTTAAATACCAAACTTTAAAAAAAATATATTAAACAAAGTAATTTCTGAAATTTTTGCATCATAAAAAGAGAAAATTGTTATTAAATCCTAAATGATTAGAAAATTGATAACAAAGATGAATGAATCATCTTTGAATCGTATCAACGTAGAAGGAAAAGATCATACACCATTTAAAAAACAGTTGTACATAATAAAACATAAAGATATATAATCGTTTATTTTTATTACTCTCACAAATGATTTTTTTTTTTTTTTTGGCGATCAGCTAGGATAGAATATTTTTACAAAGAATACTTAATTTAGTAAGTTCAGTAGGCCTACTATCTACTTTAATTAACTGTAATAATATTTTTAATTACTAGATAAAACTTAAAAAAAAGTAACTCATCTCTCGAATTGCATATATTTATTTAATACAGTAAATTTTCAGCAAACTACACAAGGAAATTGATTGAAAGTTTGTTACGATGGTGTTGAAATTGATAACAGGCTAATAAAATTAGCTATTGGTTTAATAACTAAGCATCTCAATTCTTGGAAAACAGTAGAATTTAAAAAAAAAATTGATTATTGAGAGTGTTAAATAATAATATCACTTCCATATTCATTCCTCAACCATCGTCTAGTATTCATAATATATTCATAATTATTGAAAGTTTAATGATAAGAAATTCTAAAGAAAATAATATAAACAGAAATAATTTTGGATGAAAGGTTTGTAAATTGGCGAGTGATTTGATGAATATATTTAGGAAATAATCAAAAAGCAAAATATTTGTTGAAGAATTGACTCAATAGTTGTTAGTTGTCATATTGAAGCCTTAACAAATGTAACGATTGGCTTTGTTGTATTAATAATAGAATTGTATAATATGGTGATTTTAATAGTTTCAGTTCATATTCACTCATTATTACTGTTAAAAATGACTTGAAAAAGAAAGGATGTAATTTTTCCTTTCGAAAATTTGTATTTTTTATAATATCTCAATAAATTAAGAAGGTAAAAAGAATTTCTATACAATAAAATCACCTGTTTGTAATTTTCAAATCGTAAATCTTTTTATTTAGATATTGTTGTTACTAATAAGAATTTAAATTTTATGAGATAGAACTGGATAGTTTGTTTATTGACCGTGCCAAATTGTAAACTATAATATTAATATATTGTTATAATTAATATCATGTCTGACATTTTGTTGAGAAATTAATTGCTTAATCTTCAATGTAAGAAAGGCTTGAAGAAGGAAAAGCGTAAACATTGTTTTCCGAATATTTGCTGTATTAAATAAATCTATGCAATTCGAGAGATGAATTATTCTTTTGAATGAATATGAAGAGAGAGGAGGTAAGAAGAAAATATGGATACTAGATAAAACCTTTCAAGAATTTTATGATAACTTAGTTTCTAATTTTTTTAACTAAATTTCTAATTCAGTTTACTCTTTACTTCACAAAATAACTTATTGAAGATAAATCAATTTAACTAATATGTAAATTTATTAATTAAATTGATTTAAAATAATTTATTAAAATTAAATAAAATTAAATTTTATCATATTTTTTTTCTGACTTCATTAAACTAATTTTGATATTTTAACCATATCATTCTCTTTGAATTAAGGCTTTTTTTCATTTTTTTCTTTCTTTTTGTTTTCATTTTTCGAACTCCTTATCAATTCAACTCCTTTGACATGAAAATAGACCGAAAAGCAACATTCAATTAGGAAAGGCATTTAATATTAAAAAAAAAGGCAAATTTGATTTGGCATTTTTTTTTTTCTGTTCTTCTGCTAATTTGCACGTGAAGCCTACGATTATTTTTCGGGTCTCCTATGATGAACTGAGCTGTTTCTTTTCGTCAGATCGAGGCCAAGGTGAAATAACCAACCTCATTGGAAGAGAGCAACTGCTGCTGATGATAGGGTTCCCAGTGCAAAATTAGCCTCATTGATAGAACAGGACACTTTGAGGTTTTGTCAAGAAAAATGCGTTCACTTGTCAGAACTTGCACTGCATTTAATAAAACAATGGATTAAGTCCGTAATATTTGGAAATTAAAAGAAATAGCCTCGTGCAAGATTGCAATAAAGATAATTGAGATTCAAGAAATAGTAACCTTGATAATGGGTTACATTAAAGCTGGAATTAAAGTAATTTGGTCTTCGAAAACACTTCAGCCACATTTGCATTCCTGTAAAAGTATGTTGTTTTCTTTTATTTTTTCTTTTGTTTCAGGAAATGACACCATTTTTTTAGTCATTAGAAAGATATTATTTGAATATTTGTATCTATTCAATATATGTTAATGTTTAAATTATATTTTGACGATAATAGCAATTGGAGTGACCCGAATTCATCCATTGTATTATGTTATAAGTTGTCGTTACAGTTATTTCTGAATGCAAGATTAAGAAATAAAGGCTTATTTTTAATAAATATCAAGAGACCAACATATGTTTCGTGCTTTTTTTTTGTGATTGTCAGCCAGAAGTAGTCAGCAGTAAATAGTATGATTGAGTAAGAAGTTTACGGAAACTGATAAAAAAAAATATGGTAACTCCCTCAATTAAAAAAAATAGCAATAAGCGATTGCTTTCATATCTCTTGCTGAATTGAATGCCGCGATGGACTTAAAATAAATCAATAAAAATAAAGTTTTACGTGCATGTGATTAACTTAGAAAACACAAATCAAACTGCATCAAAATAAGATTTGAACTATGAGCCATCATCGACGGGAATCTGTGACGACCGTTTCTGCCTTATTAGGAGTCAGCAGCAAAAGTTACCCTCGATGATAAGCTCAGAGTGCTCGAAAAGGTTATGGATCCAACCCCAGCTCCCGGAAGTGATTCGCCAACCAAATAATACAATAAAATAAACTGTGAAATATACAGCTTTAAATCCCTTGTCCTGACCACTGCCAAATTTGGGAATCACTTTCGGGAGGGGAGTTGGGATTCTTAATTTTTTTCGCGCACTTTGAGCTTATCATCGAGGGTAAATCTGGCTGATGACGCCTAATAAGGCAGAAACGGCCGTCTCAGATTTACATGGATGTTGGCTCAGAGTGCAAATCTTATTTTGATGCATTTTTTGTAAAGTCATTCAAGTTATTTTTGTAAATCTAATTTAGTTTAGATTTCCATGGAGTTAAATAAAAACATATCAGAACTTTTTTAAAACACTTTCTTAAAATTTTTCGACGACTTTCTTTCAAACTTTGCCAAAAACAACAAAAATCCCAATGATCTCATTTCAACTTATTAAAAAAAAGAAAAAAAAAACCCAACAGAACAAACTAAGAAAAACAAATGAAAGTTTAATTTATCATGAGACACTTTTTGTTGACATTTTTTCTTCCAAAAATTAAAATTCAAACTTTTTTTGTAAAACGTGATTGCGGATTTTTATCAGGATTTTATTTTTATTTTATGGTTTAGTTCCTTTCAACAATTAAGATAAGCAAAGTTCATTTTAATCTCTTGAAGAGTTACAATTAATTAAGAATTAAGACCTTTGTAGGCCAAACAATAATTACCGCGTTCTTTTCTACAATTCAATTAAGTCTTCAAAAGCAAGTGAAGTTCAGTCTTAGCCTCTACGTCATCCAATCAGCATCGAAATGGTAGAGGTCAGCACGAGCCAGTTATTACGCTTTCAGTCTATTTTAAATTTCTTGAGAGAATTGAGATGATTAACAATGAAATTGGCTAGGTCGTACTGGCTATTTGTTTTTTCTTTTCATTGCTTCACCGTAATAATTCATTTCATTTATCACTATTGCTATGTCTAATTGGAAGAAAACGTTAATCAAGTCACTGCTAGCAAACTATTAATATTATAACGACATGTAAAATGGATCAATACATTACTTGAGTTTCATAATTAAAGCTCTTAATTTTACATATTGATTTTCCTGGCTTTTTTTATACTTTTTTTTTAAATGACAATAGCGTATCTTCTAATTCAAATCCATTGATTTATCTACTTTTCTGAACAGCAATGTACAACAGAAGTAATGTCTATTTTTCAAAGATTAAAATCACTTATAGACTTTCCTGTGTCAGTCCATTTTAACTGTCCATTTTCTCGGTCAATGTGTCTCTGCATCTCTACGTGTGTATATTTGTCTTGGCTGATGAATTCCAAAAGTTGTCATTGAAGATGTCCATATTCCGGGGTCCATCAGCCGTCCATTAGGCGGATTGGGTTGCTTGCAAAGGAAACCGAACGCCGTGTTTGGAAGCTAACATCAACAGTGAAGCAGCTGTGGTCGGTGGGGGTGGGAATAGCAACGGCCTGTTTATCTCCAGTGCTAGTTATTGGAAAATAATTCCATGTGCAAATCACATGGGCGCCGATTGTTCGAATCAATGAATTGTTTGTTGTGCTTTGGAGCGGTTTCTCATAAAGATTTATGATTGACCTTCGAGAACACACATGGCCAACATCATTCAACGGATGGAAATCAATAAAGATGAAATATTTATTTATCATTGGCTTTAGGTCGAAAGCTGAACAGATCGTGGAATTTCTATCTAAACAGGAACAAATAACAATGCACCAACTCATTTCATCTGGTTTGCAGGAAAATCTACGCTTTTCATCAAATCGAATAATTAGACGAGGGAAAGGCAATCAATTCAGAAACAAAGTAATAGATTTTTAAAGGATTAAAATTAAGACAAAACTTAAAAAGATAATAGAAAAATTTGAAAGATTAACTGATATTAATCCACTTAGAACTCAAGAAGTGTCCAAGTAAGGCTAAAGATTGGGAAATAAGACATTTTGTCATCCATTAAAAATTTGGTTAAATCTTAATGCTGAAGAAGAAAGTTTTTAAGTGTGCTCATTAATTCACAGTGAAGAAATAAGTATCAGCAAACACACAAAATGAATTTCAAATTGTTAATTATAAATTATTA